>JAJMEJ010000001.1:597233-737670 GCA_030574075.1 Clavispora opuntiae
AAAAAAAAAAAAAAGATAAAAAAAAAAAAATAAAAGGAAGTGAAAAACAGTTTCGTAGACGATAACCATTGGTCTTTGAGGCAGAGCAGATATCGATAAACCTGATTTATCTAAGATAAATGTCAAGGGACAAAAGGTGCCCTTAAATCTAGACAGAGAACTACCTGTCTAAGATCACTTTGAAGAGTTCATCAAATCATTAAACGTGATCTTTTGACCCGGAGGTGCAAATTGTTGACTTGGGACAAGGTGCTGAGTAGAACCGACAAAAGCGTATGGGGGGATTGGGAGATGAGAAATCGGAACACCAGGTTGGGATTGATATTCGATTCCACCTCTGTTTGTTACCTCATAATTCATTCCAGCAGGTAAAGGATAACGAGGGCCATATACAGTTACGGGGTATCTAGGAGGGGCCGCAGCTGGCATTCCTTGATATGGAAACATGGTCGTAACATGCACATTATTATGAATTTGATTTGGTGGCCTACCATAGTTGATTTGCTGAGGTATAGGGTGATTGGAAGGTTGGACAGCATGATATCCAGCATGCTGGTCAACTGGTTGGCCAACTGGTTGAATAGGTGACTGGTGTTCTAAGGAGGTAGTAGTTTGTTTAGGTGATGTTTTAAACTTAGGCTTTGGTAAGGCCAACGCTTCAGGAGATGAATGAAAGGACGACCCAGCGTAACTATCTTCTCCCGATTTTTTGTTCTGTTTTGAACTTGGACCAACGGTTTCGTTGCTCTTTGTCTTCTTGGTTTCATTACCATTGCTATTGGACTGGTTGGAACTGGACGATTTTTTTCCTTTTCTCACCTTCTTTGACTTATTCTTATTGTTCAAATCTCCGCTTTGATCACTGTGACCAAAATCAGGAGAAGCACCATTTGGAAGCAGAGGTTTGCTTTTCCGGGATCGCTCTTTCGAGTTAGGTCCAAAACAAGGTTTCTCACCATTTGGTAACAGACGCTTAGGCTCATTGATTGGCTTGTGTTTATTCGTCTTCGCTGTCCCAACTGAATTATCTTTCTGGTGACCCATTAGTGTAGCATCGTGAGCCATCATGATTTAAGGAATAATCCACTCGAGAAATGTGTTTATAGGAGCAGAATCAACTTTATATTATAAAAATACGCCGTGAATGCTGTAAGAGTTAAAATGGGGTTGTTTTCTGAGTTGACAAAGATTAATGGATGAAGGTTTGCAAATCGGTGAGGGCGAATACCTTTCTCAGTAGTAAAAAAAGGCGTGCGCTTACCATAAGGTATTTTAAATGCCGCATCAGTGACACATTGTAAATGGCACAACAAGTTGGGGTTGTAATATTAGGAGTTATACGCAGCAGCGATAGATGATTATCTCTATAAAATTTAGGGTATAAATGATGTAAAAATATTTAGTGACCAGAAAAAATTGTTTGGAATGCAATGAGACTTGTTCCTGTAACACACCAAAATAAGACAAACGTAGGCCGGCCACTGAAGGATACAGCTGAGCCATACATAGATAAGGCGATAACTAAAAGGAATCCGCTAGTAACCGCAATACTTATCCCAAATACAAAGTTGAGTTGGTTAAAGTCAATATCTGAATCTCCAGAGTGATTAAGCTTCATAAAGTAATAGCCCCCTAACGCTCCCAAAGGTTGAGAAAGACCACCAAGAAGAGAACTAATTGAAACCGCTTTCAATTTTCTAGTATTAGGGTTTCCCAGGAACGAATAGTAAAGAGGTAGACACATCAGAAACCCTTCAGTATAATTATGGATGAGCAAACTAAGAAAAATTGAAAATCCTAATTCAGGATTAGCTTCTGAAGTGATGTATGTGATGAAACCTTCAGGAAACTTGTGTAAGGTAATTGCAAGAATCGTCTGCACACCAATGAGAAGAAGACGAGAGAGGGGTGAGTTCACATGATGATGGTGGTGTTCTTGGGGTGGATGATGTGAGTGTGCACTTATAGTTCTCCTCAAGGCCGGTTCTTCCAAATCATGAACATGAACATGATGGTGATGTGAATGAGAATGATCACCATACGAATTTGACTTTACAGTCGACGCAGAGGCATCGCTTGTAGCTTCTGCTTCATCTGGTGTATGTCCAAGCTTCAGTAACTGTGGTATTTCACAAAAATGGAGAGGCTCTGAGTTATGTAGGCAAATTTCTGCAGAGGTGTAACCCTTACATTCGCCTAAAAACTGGCCATCTTGTTCATCATGGCAAAACAAATGAAGAATCTTGCTTGATTTCCGGCGGCCCAAAAGAGGAGCCCTTTCTGCGTCTCCCAAACCGTAACTCGCAGATAAGTCTAACTCATGATTGTTACCTTCCTCAGCTTCAGTAGTATGTGAATGGCTGTGGCCATGGCTATGATTTTCTTCTTCAGGTTGTGCCTTATGTGTGTGGTCACTGTCATGAGAACAATGGACCACTGACTCTGAGGTAACAATATGTAATAACTCATTGAATCCACAACAAACCAAAATCCCAGATACGAAAGATAATACAAGCACCGTCCTGCAGTATCTGTCAGTGTTTTGGGTGCTCGATAAGTACGAGAACGCTTCAGGTAAAAGGCGGTAAAGAGCAGTGAATAGCAAACAACCAGCACTAAACCCTAATGAACCGTTCATAAAGGAGTAATTCTCCTTTAAATTGAAAGGGTACTTTCTAGTAAACCATTTTGGAAAAAGCAAACGATATACATCATCTAGGTAGATTATGAAGCAACCACATACACACATCAATGATGATAATGTAGTAAGAGCCCATCCTTGTGAAAACCCCGGGAGTATTTTTTGCATGCCTGTTAAACTCTGAAGGAGAAAGATGAGACGGTTAAGTATTTGCCTCTATTTTTTCTTGTTTGTGATTTAGCGAACTTATATTGATTTCGGCAATTTAGATAACCTCAAAGGTTCAACTCCTTCTGTAGTAACATTAATGCGCAGGAACGAATGACTGAAAATCCGCCAGAGAGCTAGGCAATAAATTAAAATGTATTTGCATTATAAATTGTTATTTATGTTTTTATGACTTGGTTTATTTCTTTCATGACTATTATATCACCGCATATGATCAGAGTGCTTTTAGTCAGATTTGGCTCCCCATTGTGGCAATTCTGTATATTGTTGAGATCTCTTCTTTTTGCGGTTCAAATTAGCCTTCTTCAAGAACAGCAAATCTGTGTTTTTCTTGTTGATTAAAATGAAGAAATACATGCCCAAAGCCGCCAAAAGGACACATGTTGGCATCGTCATAATAATAATGTATTTTTCGTAATCAATGCCATCTTCAACGATGTAATCATCTCCGTATTGAGCCTTTAGCCTTTCCTTCTCTTCTTGCTTTTTTATATCCTCCTGATGTCCTTTTGAAACTACAGCACCCTTGGCAATTTCAACAACGATGGAGTTTTTCAACCGGTCGAAATCTTCATCCGCCACATTGTCTGGCTGAAGAGAAATGAGAACCTTCTTGTAGTATTCTTTGCCGGTGAACCAATCCGGGCTTATAGTAATCGGAAGCATTCCTTCATCCTTAGGCATCCAATTAGATTGGAAGAATGATTTTCCGTCAAGCAGTCCACCCTTTTCCATGACACTAGATCTCTTCATGAGAGACAGTAAGCTTCTCTTGAGGCCCTTTTGTCTGGCAGCCTCCTTAACGAAGGACAAATGCAATGACACGTTCTGGACCTTCTCATCGAAGAACTTGGAGTACCAGGTGACGAAGTAAGTATTGTCCATTTTCAAACGAGAGTTGTCTCTTGGAAAGCAAAAAGGTTCTGGAGATATATTCTTGGCCATACCTTTCTTCTTGTAATACTCTGGAGTACATCTAAGAATTGGATTCAAGCTTTTGTAAGTGAGATCTTCGGGAATATACTCAATATGCTCGAAAATCTGGTCATCCGCCTGATTGTGTGCTTGTAATTCTTCTTTAGTATAACGAACAGTTTTAGGCGTTTGAAACCATGTGCTATAATCAGGAGACTTATTTTTAATAACACCGTTTTTGTTCTTTGGTTTAATTGTGACAGGTGATCCGTCGCCCTTTAACGACACCCACGGCTCCATGCCATTTGTTGTCTCAGGTGGCTTGGTACTGAAAGTGACTCCAGCAATCACTGTCGGAGTCACAATTTCTTTTTTGGTAGAGTATATTGTCCTCAACCATGGAGTCATGACAGCACTAGTACTTGATGAGCCACTCTTCAAATCCTGGATATGCTTGTAGTCTTTGTTGACGACCACCTCCTTAGCTCTTTTCTGCAATTCGGTAGGCGTAGGAGTAACCTGTGCATCTACCAGTGCCACCGAAATAGTGGACCCATTGGCCAAACAAGTTACGAATAACGTTGCATAAATTGTTGACAATCTCATGGTTGAAAAGAGAGTGGATCGGAAGAAACAGTTCTCAGTGCGCGCGATTTAGTTCAATGATCCGGTCGTTTCCCGCGAGCTTCCATTATGGCTTACTTAGCAAGAAGGAACACTAATACCTTCTGTTTTTTAGCTTCGCTTTGACATCAAGAGAATTCTTTCTTTTGAGATTTAGAACCAGATGTTATTCATACAAAAACAAAATTAATTACAGATGTAGGTTAGTTCGAGGAAGCAGGAAAGTACATCGTCTACCTATCAGACAATGATTACCTCATCGACATAAACCAGCGTCATTCTTTGGCAAGAGATTCCATCATTATATACATGAGTATCGTATTAATGAAACTATGCTGAAATTGCCAAAACTTCTACATTTGTCAAGTAAAAGATATATATTACAGGAGAAGAAAAAACGAAAGAAAGAATGGAGAAATTTACGCGTTATTTTGAAGACTTCGTCGGGAAAACCTTTAAATGCGGGTAACATTTGAGACCCGCTTAAGAAGAATACCTCAATAGACCAGCCTTATATAGAACCTCATTTTTTAAACTTGGATACTCCAGTGTGAGCGGCTGCTTGAAATTTTCGGATTCCAAAACAGCGTTTAATGCTTCCGTAATAGTATGGGCGAAATTCCAAAACGCAGGTTCTTCATTCTCTATGAATGAACGAATAAATGGGTCAGGTAGATCCGTACTGGTTAATGAGGTAAAATAAGCGTAGAGCAAGAGCTCAGATGACGAGACCTTCTTTGGTCTAAACAAATGTGCAAATTCAACTGGCGATGTAGGGTTTAATTCCTTGAAGAGATCCTGAACGTGGGAGATAAATTCATGCAAAACCCGTAAGCATCGGAGCGAGTTTTGAGATTCCCGAAGAGCAGCTTTCCCTTTCAGTTTAGCAAGCATGACTTTATCATGAAGTTCACTGATTGCTGGAGGATCTGAGTTGTCATTATCATTGATTTCATTACCAGAGAGATTTTCTTCCCTGCTGCTGTACATAGAGAACAATCCGGTGTTATTGGATGTAAGACCGATCTCCTTCACCTGCTCCGCCGCAGCATTGAAGAGCCTCAATGGCTGGTTATACATCATAGGGAAGGGGAGGTACTTCTTGAAAAGCTTCCTGGTATAATATTCATAATTCTTAGTATTAATGTAGAGGTTATATTGATTCACAAACCGAAATGTTGAGTTAAGATATGACATTAAGGTTAAGTTAGCCAACTGATCAGAGGCCGATAGTTTGTCGTCAGGAACAAACTTTGTGCTCTCAGTTGGATACCTTTTGGACAAGAAATGACAAATGTTGCTGAACCCCTCGTACTGTGACTTTCTTCCCTGCTCAATAACCACCAAAACTGGAAGTTGGCCAGATTCTGCTAAATTTGTATTACACGAAGGAACGATTTGGTAGTTTACATGCTGTGGCGTCAAATGAATCCCAAGAAGCCATGTAGACGCTAAGCCCTCTGGGTCAATAACAGAAACGCCATCTTGGGTCCCCCAAACATGTAATTTGATCATTAATGTGACATATCATCTAATGCTGGCGCACCATGAAATATACGCACTGTGTAGGACACACACCAACAAGATGAGAATTAATCTCATAACTAAAATCTGAACGTATACGCCAGTCTACAATGGCAGAGCCAGTCGAAAAAAAGGAGGTACCTATGTCCAATTCCACAGATCCCCTTGACGAAGATTTGAAGAGAAATCCTTTGGACCACAAGAAATGGGCACGCTTGATCGATCAAGTCATTCAAAACGATAATGAAGAGCAGGTGCGCTCAGTTTTTGATCGCTACTTCGAAATATTCAAGTATGATGCGAGGCAATGGAGTAACTACGTCAATTTTGAATTGAATAAAGGTGAGCTGGGCAAAGTGGTTGATTTGTTTGCCCGTTGTCTCCCAATTATTGATGATGTTGATCTTTGTCGTACTTATGTGCTGTACGTGAGAAGAATCAACGATGTTATTACAGGCGGTGAAAAGGCCAGAGCTACTGTTATCCTGGCATTCGATTTTGCCGTGAATAAGGTCGGATTTGATGTGGATAGTTATGATTTATGGAACGATTACCTCAGCTTTTTCAAAACATGGACCCCGGGTACTTCTTGGGAACAACAACAAAAAACTGATCTGATTAGAAAATTGTACAGAAGATTTCTCGTTATTCCTCATTCAAAGATTGAAAAGATGTGGTCAGATTATACAAAGTGGGAAAACGAAGTCTCGTCCTCCAATGCTGCTAGTAAGTTCATTGCTGACTTATCCACAGATTTTATGACAGCCCGTTCTTGGAATACAGAGTGGCATAATGTTACAAAAAATTCTTTGAAGAGGCGCTTGCTTCCCATTTCTGTAGTCAATGATACTAACGGTGTTGTTGCAAACCAAGTTGAACTCTTTAATAGGTGGCTCGATTTGGAAAAGAAGAATGGGTTAAATTTAAATGAACAAGATTTGCAAAATCGGATTGAGTATGTTTATAAGAGAGCCATTTCAATTTTGCCCTTTGTTCCTGAAATGTGGTACCGTTACACTGCATTCCTTTTGGAAAAAAATGAAGAGGTTAATCGAGCAAAGTGTGTTGATCTTTTGGTTGATGGAGCCAAACTCAATCCACTCAGCTTTCTTATAAATTATCAGCTTTCTGAATTCTATGAGAAAGAGCACTCTACAAATGAAAGCCAAGCAGTATTGGAAAGACTCATCAAGGCGTTAATCGACGAGCACACAAAGGTCAATCTAGACATCGAGAAAATCAAATCAGCACATTTAAAATCAACAGACACAAAAAACCAGAGTATACAGAAGCTGGAAAATGAAAATAAAGACGACAGCGATAGCGAGGATGAAGCCAATGACATTCAGTTCACTCAATATTCTGAGACTGAGGCACTCAAGTTAATGGAATTGGAAAAGGAACTTAGTGAATTAAGTAATATGGTCACTCAAGTCTATATAAATCTAATGGCGTTGTGCAAGAGATCGCAAGGTATAAAAGAGGTGAGATTAGTTTTTAAGCAACGCAAAAATTTCAAGTCTTTAGGATATGAATTTTATGTGGAGAATGCTCTCATCGAATTCTATTCGGACAATAAAAAGATTGCCGACAAAGTTTTTGATTTGGGTATGAAGTCTTTCAGTAAAGATGGAGGCTTCTTGTATGCATATTTGAAGTACTTGATTCTAACAAACTCCATTGAAAGTATCAAAGTTTTTTTCGAAATGGCTGTCACGAATCTCTGGAAGGAAATAACAAGCGATAAAGAAGCTCTTGAGTTCTCAAATCTTAACATTTTGCATCAGAAGAAGAAGTCCGAGAACATTAAACGCAACGAATCTTTCATGAAGAAAATCATTCGAAGATATATTCGTTTCGCTTCTAGCTACCTTGATTTAGATACTACCTTATCTTTAGAGAAAAGATACTTGCAGTACTTTCCTGAAGATGACGAAATGTCCTTATTTATTGACAGATACTCCACTCCGTTCGATGGCATTGCCAAATTTGATTTAGGAGAAAAGCGTTCCCTTTCAGCTAAGTATGATGAAGAAGAAGATGCTGGCTCGGATTCTTCACTCAAACGAAGACGTGTGGCTGCCCAAGAAGATGATTACTCCCCAGAAGCTTCGCTGTCGTACTCATCAAGCACAAGGAATAACTCATTTGGAAACCCGTCCCCATCAACATCTTCGTCATCCTCTGCGCCACAACATGGTTTCGTTGGGAACACCATCTATAACTTGTTGCAGGTGTTGCCGAACGCAGGCTATTTCGGGCCGATTTCCGAGCATGTTTTTAATAGTTCAAAGTTGGTTGAACTTTTCGGAAACTTGACGAACATTCCTGGCGAATGAGATATAGCTATATAGATTATAATTTGAGCACAGATATAACTACATTATGTTTGCGTAATTACAAGTAAAGGCATGTGTGCGTCATCTGCTAAGTTATTGTGCTTTAGACCGGGTATATTTTTCTTCCATTTTATATGCTTGAACGTTATTCATCAAAAGTTTCTTGTTTCCTCGGCAAAGAAGTTTAAAGTATCTTCGTACGAGGGTTTAAATGCCCAATTATTGTAAATATTGTAAATTTCGGTGAGGTCCTCCTTCGAAAGTTGTTTGGCTGTTTTATTCAAAATCTCCGGAGACAATTTGTGTCCCAAGTCTTCTTCTGCCCCTGGCGCAAGTATATTAAGAGATTCCTTGACTGTGTTGCTTGCCTTGTACATAAACACTTGTGTAAGATATTCCAAAGCATTCACATCAATATCAGGAAGATTCTTAGGCACCACCTCTACAACTGCCAAGTCACCTCCAACAGGTAACACAGAGGAGCTAGACATCACTATTGGTTGGTCCTGTATGAGTAAATTAGGATCATAACTGTCTCCGGCAGTTCCCTTGGTATCGGTTTGAGCATCAGAAACTGCAATCAATTTCATGTCAGTAAAAAGGTCACGCTTCAATGAAGCTCTATTCCTTTTTCCGAAGTTTGGTCCTGAAAGAAATTTCAGTGCGGTTGCTTCTCTAACCAAAAGAATCATTCTCACACTTCCATACTTTTGTAGCCAATTCTGATAGGCACAACACATGATCCATTGAGCAAAGAGCGATTCACCAAATTTGCTTGATGATATATTTCCCACAATCAATAAACTGTCATGAACCTTCGTTCTAGGTTGAATCTCTGTATTGATAACCTTGCCCTCCTTGAATATATTGTCGTATGTTTCCCATGCATGGCCATCTTGATTGAAATAACAAAAGTTCTCCGCATTTTTCGTATGCTTTTCCAAAAAGTCCAACCGGCTTTGCCAAATCTTTTCATTGTCTTTCGTACTATCAAT
Organism: Clavispora opuntiae; assembly: GCA_030574075.1. Lineage (NCBI taxonomy): Eukaryota > Fungi > Ascomycota > Pichiomycetes > Serinales > Metschnikowiaceae > Clavispora > Clavispora opuntiae. The sequence continues at coordinate 606,500 of JAJMEJ010000001.1, forward strand.
GATAACATGTTTTCTTGGTTTTAGTTCGTAGTTTATCATGGTCGATAGTAATCCATATCCTGAAAAAATATCGACAATGTCTAGCCTGCCCTCAGAATTTGGGTACTTTTTTTTGAGATCAAGTTTGTCGATCAAAGCCTGGCATGTCTTAGGAGCAATAATATTTTTGAATCCATACTGGTGAGTAGATCTTGGGATTGCATCAAAATGTGCTATCAATCGTGGATTTAGTGAGCGTAGCTTCATGTCGACGGCTTTGTTAGGAAAGCTATCGCTCCGATGAGCCAGAAGCTCTAGTAACATCTCCAGGCTCTCTTGCTCACGTGACCAGCTCAAAGTCTCATTATCACATTTTCCCCAGAGAATTATATTAACCAGAAATGTCTGTCAACAAGATTATTGTAAAACCGAATACTGAATATAATAATGTCCCCTTTGAATTAGAAGTAGGGGAATCGTTGCAATTTAAAACGGAAACCCTGCGGCAAACATTTAATCTTCAAACCCACAAATCTGATAGTGACTTAAGGGTGAATATTTCCGCCAGCGATGGCACCGCCTACATTACGAACCGTAGATTGATATTCATTACAGGTTCTCAAGGTGATTTCAGTTCATTCAGTTTGGATTTTCAACACTTGCCACAAATGCAGTTTTCACATGAGTTGAAGTATCCATGGTTTGGCCCTAATTACTGGCAATGTATATTTTGGAATCCATCAGAATCAATCTGCGATGGCTTACCTGTTGCTGATTGGTTCAAAGGTACAATCGTTTTCAAAGACGGTGGCTTTTATCAATTTATTGAAGTACTTAACAGAGTGGTTAATGACGCTGTGAATAACCTGCATATTGATGAGGAACTTCCGCGTTACTCTGAAGTCTGATGGGCTGTTGAGTTGTCAGTGTCTGTTTATTCAAAAGCAAATTCTTCACTTGAGTCCTTTTGGTTCAAAAATGGGCTAATATCCATCTCCTTCTCACTAGCAACTAAATCAGGATTTGGAACCGGTTGTTTGACCGAAGTGCCTCCCATTGCCAAAGGCTTGAGCAGATGAATCTCATCAAATTCTTTGAAGTCAAGAGTATTTGCAAGTTCTTCTTCGCTGGCTGAAGCACAAAGCTCTTTGTAATTGCTAATTGCCAAATTTTCTAGAGTCGTGGCATCTTTGTAGACAAGCGATCCCTCTTCGTTGTAGATCCGAGCATTGCTGAAGATCAAATGTATGTCCTCAAGAAATTCTCTCATATTGCTGTAGTTCTTGTTTGCAATCCGTTTTTTGACAACATCTAACGCAATTGGATGTTTAATCAACACATAATAGTCAGGGTATAATCTCTTGGAGGGTTTAACGAGAAACATATCACTTAGCTTTCTGTTGTTCTCTTTGTAATCAAGTATGTTGCCGTAAATTATGTCCAAATAATTTTGGAGCTGATTCCTATCCTCGGGGCTAAGAAGGTCAACAGTTGGAGTATTTCTGTTCGTTGATGTCTTAAGTTTAGGTCGTCCGACTCTGGATTTGCCTTTCCCTCTAGCCCCAGGTGTAGTTGATCTGACTCGTTTACCTCCACCATTATCATCTTCCCCCACTCTCTTCCTTTTACCTTCATTGTCACTCACATCCTTACGGCGTGGGCGACCTTTTCTGCGTACGACGGCTTCATCGTCAGAACCTTCCGATTCAATTCCTTCAATTTTCTTAAGCCATTCTTCTTCTGTCAAATTGTCGTCATATACTGCTGTTTTCCTTTCACGGTTACCTCTTCCATATTCTTCGATCATCTGCTCGTCTGTCTTGTAAAATGTTTCTGGGTCCTTTTGATAGATTTCTGGCAATTCCTGATCAGTGTAAAGTCTTGAACTATATGGTGCATTCTTTGTTTCGATTGCTCTTTGAGCATCCAAATCACGGAAAACTATAATCTCATTATCGTCTCTGGCGATAATTTGATTCAACTCGTCATCATCTAAGTTGTCCTCCTCATCATCTATTTTCTGTCTCCTTTCTTCTTCACGATCCAAGAGAGACCTCAACATTGCTTCTTGTTCTTCGGCAGTAGATTTGTTATCAAATTTTCCTGCTTGAATGACCTTTCCATCAATTTCAAGTTTAGCAACAGCACGCTCCAAAATTATTTCTTCAATAGAATCATCGGTGATTAATCTCAATATCCGAACCTCATTTTTTTGACCAATTCTGTGAGCTCTATCTTGGGCCTGCAAATCTTGGTGAGGGTTCCAATCTGAGTCAAAGATAATAACTGTATCTGCAGTTTGCAAGTTCAAACCTAAACCACCTGCCCTTGTGGATAACAAGAAACAGAAATAATCGGAATTGGGTTCGTTGAAAAGATTTAACAAATGTGTTCTATCATCTGCTTTGGTTCCACCATCCAATCTCATATATTTCATCCCTCTGAGTCTTAAGAAGTCTTCCATAATATCCATAATTTGAGTCATTTGGAAAAATATTAATACCCTATGTCCCGTCTTCTTAAACTTAGGAAGAATTCTATCCAAAAGTTCAAACTTTCCTGCAACTCTCCAAATGGTGTCATTTGTTTCCACCTTAGGATTGATGACGTTCTCAACCTCTTCATAAACAAAGGGATGATTGCAAATTTTTCTCAATTGCATAAGCTGATTGTTTGCATTCTTGATCGTATTAGGTTTTTTCCCGCCTGAGCTATCGCCAGCGAAAAGAGCATTATATTTGAGCATCATTCTGTACAATTTAGACTGTAATGCTGACATTTTGCACTTAATAACCTTTTCCACTTTGTTTGGCAAATCTTTCTCCACATCCTTCTTCAACCGTCTCAATAAAAATGGTCGCAAGACTTTATGAAGTCTCCGAATGACCAACAAAGTTTCTTCTTCGCTCAACTCGATTTTATCTTGTCCACCAGTGTTGGCAAAAGGTGTGTTAAACCACTCATCAAAAGATTTAACGGAGTTGAAAATCTTCGGAAGAACGAAATTAAGTAACGCCCATAATTCAGGTAAATTATTTTGGAGCGGAGTACCAGTCAAAATCAATCTATAGTCACTATGGTAATAATGTGTCAATGTTTCGGACAATTTAGAATTTGTGTTCTTCATTCTGTGTCCCTCATCGATAATCATATGAACCCACTTGACCTTAGATAATAGGTTCCTATCCTTGATGATATATTCAAATGTTGTTAAAAGAACCAGGAAGTTTTGTTGCCGGATATCATGCTGCATGACCTTTCTTTGAACTGGAGTTCCTTTGTAAGTAATTTTCTTCAAAGTTGGTGCCCATTTCTCAAACTCCAAATTCCAATTTGTCAATGTAGAAAGTGGAACAATAACAAGGAAGGGTCCAGGAATTTTCTTTTTCTCATACAAGTATGTAAGCAATGAAATAGTTTGAATCGTTTTACCCAAACCCATCTCATCTGCCAAGATACCATTTAAATGATTATTGAAAAGGGAAACCATCCATTGCAAACCTTTAAGCTGGTACTCTTTGAGGGTACCTCCAACTAAAATACTAGGTTGTTCAGTTACTTCTTCCTTGATACGGTGTGCAACTTGATAATAATCAACTTTCTCTCTCTTCTCTTCTTCAATTGGTTCAATCTCCTCAATTTGGGACGCTGCATTCAGGCTCTTCATTTGTGAGTCTCTTTGTTGTGTTTGCACTGCTTGAGCTAAACTATCCAAGAATTGATTTGTTTGGTTTAACAAATGAGTGATTCTAGTGTCTTTAGTATGGTCGAGCAACTTCAAATACGCCTCTTCATCGTTCAGTCTCAATGCCTGCAAACGTTGCTTTGCCATTTTTTCGAGCTTCTTCTGCTCTTCTTTGGCAGTTTGAGAATGGAAACTGTTGATTTTGATAGACAATCTTTCCAACTTTTCCTTCGAACTATTGACCTTTTCCTGTTTTCGGGTTTTGACCGAGAGGATTTTGTGGACTAATTCTTGATGTTTCCTGTTTTGTGCCTGAACCAAAGAATAAAGTTGTTGCTTATAAAGCTCCTCCGTAGCGATCATATTTTCAACAGATAAATCTGCAAATTTGGCCAAAAAGTTTGGATGTGAATTTGGTAAAAGAGATTTGCTGAACCAAACTTGAGAGAGAATTCTTCCACGGGTATCCTTTTGGTAGGGCAAAAGCTCAAGCTTAGCAATGTCTGCCTCTAATTGCATCTTTTTATCTTCATCAGATGTGGTAGTCAATGCATTCTTTAACTGTGATATCTTTGCGTCAATCTTTAATAGAATACAAGATTCTCTCACTCCCATTATCTCATCGATATCAAAACTATTTGGGAATACAGCTGGAATCCTTATTCTATTCTGCGAAGAATACAAGCTGGAATATGGGACTTTCTCAGGTTCCTTCGATATAGGTAAAGAAAATGTGTCTACCTGCACCGTTGGCTTATTGACCGGCAAAACAAGCTGTTGCAGAAGATCATTTTTCTTGGAATACTCCGTAAACTCAACTGGTGGCTCTGGTGGTCGAGTTATAGGCTGAGTAAACTGGGAGTCAGTCATTTGAGCTGATTGTGGCGTTCCGGGATTAGTACCGGATTTTGAATTTCTAGCACCAGGATACTTCTTCATATCTGGTTTATCCATACCATATCGATGCAGTTCCGCAAACGAAGTGCCTTGGACGTGCTCCTGAGATTCCGCAAGAGAAGGGTCTTGTTTATATGAGGTTGGTGGTGACTGCGAGGTGATATTAAGATTCATATTAGGTTGCACACCTCCAGTTCCACCAGTATGACCATTGGATTGTGGAAATGCTAATCTCTCATTCGTGGCCATCTCAACAAGGTTTTGAGGAATTGGACCGAGTCCACCTTGACTTGCATTCTTAATTAAAAGTTTTGCTGCCTGACTCTGCAGTTTAAAAAGCTGAAGCTGTTGCATGGAAAAAGGGCTTTCGCCAGGCAGTCCACCATGGGATGCTGGACTTTGTCTAGGCCCTTGGCTTGTATTCATCCCATGGTCGATTCCCTGATTGAGAGCAGGACTCATCACTTGGTTTAAACCTTGGTTGATTACTTGACCGACATCCTGACCTATACCTTGTGCTGAATTACCCAGTGTTATTCCTTGTATACCTTGGTTCATTCCTTGGTTGATGCCTGGGTTCATTCCTGGGTTTATGCCCTGGTTCATGCCGGGGTTCATACCTTGGTTCATTCCTTGGTTCATTCCTTGTCTCATTCCTTGGTTCATAGCTTGGTTACCTAAGTTGAGTCTTTGATTCATTGCAACATTCATCCCTTGGTTCATATTCTGATTCATCGCTTGATTTATACCCTGGTTTATCCCCTGGTTCATTCCCTGATTCATTCCTTGGTTTAATCCTTGGTTTATCCCCTGGCTCATACCTTGGTTCATACCTTGGTTCAAGCTTTGATTGATGCCCTGCGTCATTCCTGGATTTAAAGACCGGTTCATTCCTTGATTCATTCCTTGATTCATTCCGTGGTTCATTCCGTGGTTCATTCCGTGGTTGATGCCTTGATTCATTCCTTGGTTCATGCCTTGATTCATTCCTTGATTCATTCCTTGATTCATTCCTTGATTCATTCCTTGGCTCATTCCTTGGTTCATACCTTGATTCATTCCATGGTTTATTCCTTGGTTTATGCCTTGGTTCATACCTTGGTTCATGCCTTGGTTCATGCCTTGGTTCATGCCTTGGTTCATGCCTTGGTTCATGCCTTGGGTCATATTCAGGCTCATTCCACGGCTAATACCTTGATTGATGTTTTGATTTAGGCCCTGGTTCATTCCGAGATTTACAGATACGCCCATTTCCAGATTCGTCCCATGGTTTCCTTGACCATTTCCCAGTCTCATGTTCTGCGTCATACTTCCGTGGCTTCCATTGTTCTGCGAAAATTGTGGAGTTTGAGGATTGCCCATCGAAGGAGTTTGAACTAAACTCTGAGGAGATTGTTGTACAGGCGATTGATGAGACATACCTGACATTCCTCCCATAAGCATACCTTGACTATGCCCATCGTTAGGAATCCCTGATTGCTCATTTAATTGAGAAATCGTACTGTTGACAGGATTGCTAATATCCGAACGAACAGAATTACCCATATGCATATAAGATTGTTGCTTTTGCTGCACTTGTGACAAATTCTGTAAGTTTTGTCGAGGTGTTGGCTGTTGTTGTTGCCGCTGCTGTTGTAAATCCAAATTTGCTGCCTGACCCTGTTGCGCGTGTGGTTGCAGCTGTCTATTTTGCGCCTGTTGTTGTTGTTGTGGTTGGTGTGGCTGTTGCTGTTGCTGTTTCTGTTGTTGTTGTTGTCTCTGCATACTTTGCATTTGAATGTAGCGAATAATCTTTGTCAATTGATTAAACTCAGGGACATTCACAGCTTGGTCCCCATATTGGGACTTAAGCTGTTGCCAACGTTGGATATAACGTTGAACTTCCTCTCTTGTAGGCTGTTTGTTCATTACGGCGTAGACTGGAAGTACTTATCACAGTATTGGTACTATGTCCTTCGCGATCAGATTGAATGTTTGGCGTGCGGGAACCGAAATGTGCACACACTACTATTACTTTGACGCGCACGTACCCCAGTTTTACTCAACATAATTACGTTAGCAGGGTACAATTTAATGATGATGTTGATATCTAAACAAGCGGTGTTAAAATCCCCTACGGCTATCATCAGTTATTGCTATATTAAGATTTCGTAAAAAGTTTTACTTTCTCGACTTTTGCTTGCGTGTAGTCGAATCAGGCTTCCATATGTTACCTTGAGGTCTCGGAGCGTAGCTAATAGTATCAAAACTCTCCACAATGAGCGACGAAGTCTTTGCATATTGCTCTTCTGGTTGTTTTGGTGAGTCACTTTTCTTACCTGGTTTGTTCTTCTGGTTTTGTTTCTTCTTGTTGGTGTAGTTATTATTGCGAGTCTTGTGTTTCAATTTCTCGTAACCGTACGCAGATGTATCGACTCGAGTATGTATGTTATTTCCTTCAAATGCATCAAATTCGCTTCCGAACTCTGCTCCAGGTTGCTTTACAATGAATTCTGTCACGTCGAAATTGCGAAATAAGAGTAACTCAGCCTCGTTAACGTTTAGACATTTGATTCCGAACATATCACACCAAGCCTTTGTTTGTGCATCTTCTGTAACAAGGTACCATGTCCCTTGAGTTGCTTTCGACGAGTAGGACTCAGTTATGCAAGAGCGTATCAAGTAGCGAAGACGATTTGGCATTTCTTCTATATCACATTCTTCGTTTTTGAGATACTTGAGACAGGCATTCCATGACCGTAATTTGTCATGCGAGTCCTCAACAGTTACACTGCAATTGACTTTACCTAAAGCTTCACTGGGGGTATTTTTGTGCTCTTCTTTTGTCCCTGAGTCGAATTCGGAAGAGATTTGATCGTCGAACATCTCCTCAATAAACTTGAGTGCTCTTTGGGCTTGGTACCCCAATGAACTCGAAGTCCGCTTGATGTACAGCAATTGGTGTAATGTGTATAAAGGGATATGAATTCCTAAGTCTATGCCTTTTTTGCATCCTTTTTTGATTTGAGCTTCTGTGTAATTCTGGTCAAACCATCGTTTAACATTGCCCATACCCTGTAGTAGCGAAGAGATGTCAAGGATATAGTTGACATTCCTGTTGGCGGTTGAATGTTTATCGTTAACGTCAGATTGAATCCCAGTCTCCTTTACTAGCTCATCGTTTTCATTTTCCTTTCGGACCAAAGCGTTTGGATCCTTATGTTCGCCATCCATAGTCAGCATAAAATTGTCTAGGTTTTGTGCTTTATGCAAATCGAAACCAGGTGGTACGGGTGTAGCGGCCTTTTAGGGCTGTCGATTGAAAAAAATTAGTAGAATGCGTCTGTAATGGTAATGGCGGAAGTTATGTTTATGCTAAATCCGGTGGGACTAAGTCACGTGTAATATTTGTTGTTGATCACATTTTACTACCCGTGCCCTCTACAGACAAGATTGAAATTCGACCAGCGAAATTTATTGAACTAAGAAGATCTAAACTAGTTTCCTAAATTTGTTAGAAATGAACTCATGCTTATAAGCTTCTTCCAAGGTTTTACCAACTAAAGTCGCAGTAGACTAAAGTAATCAGATAGTGTCAAATGTTGAATTCATCGAGCTGAAAAGCCCTAACATTAGAGATGCCAGAAAAAACATATAGTGAATAAAAATTCATCCTGTAATAACCCTTTGAAATTGCTCTTTATGGTACATACTTGTTAAGTCGATACTTGTTAATTTTTTTTTCCTCATTTTTCTGGTGAATTGAGAAGCTTAAGTACTTTTTCTCGGTGTACGGATTTGATTACTTTTTAGGGCTAACACGCTGATTTGCATACTACTTACTGCAGGTAGGTTGAGAACGACCACAACTTACATGTAAACAAACTCTCTCAAGTTCTGTTTCAACCTCTTCTAACATCTTTGCACCTTGTTCTCCGTAATCTAAAATATCGCTTTGCAAAGACTTCACCACATGATACGCTTCCTCAAGTTCCTTATTGTAATACTTCTGCTTTTCCAAAAGGCAGGATTTCCACTCTCTTATCCTCGTTTCTTGAGCTTTAATCAACTTGTCAAATCTTTTTCTTGAATTTTCATTTAATTTTTCTTTCTGAAAACGATTTTGTGGCAAAAACTCCATGTAGTTGGAGTGTCTTTTGTATAAAAGAAAAGCCTGTAAACCACCTAATTCAGATTCTTTACTCAAGTCGGAATTTCCTTCCTTTAAAGCAGCAGAAATTTGTCCATGAAGGACACTCAGACGAAATAAATCGTATCGATTTTCCATCGCAGATACCAAGTCAAGGATATGCTCTGACATTAAAAGTTCTCTGAGATGAACAAAATCGCAATTATCAGTGTTCTCAATTTCAACTGTACCCCAATTGTATTTTCTCATTCTTACTTGTTGACCATTAACCATTTCTCCTAATGCATTGGATCCGATAACTGCATATGGTGAAATGCTATTGATCTTATCTAAGACATAGTTGTCATTAATGAACCCGCACACTTTGATCTGATGTGCATTCAAAGTCATGTTAATGATATTCTTGAAATTAGTTAACTCTTCGCGGTTTAAAGTGTCACTTCTTGCAATAAGTGGAATTAGATTAACTCTTTTGGAAATTTCTTGCATTGATTCGATATCCAAAGGAGCCAAAGGTGTATTAGTTGGGGAAATGAAATAAAGGCAAGCATGTACTCTTTTGTCACATAAAAGGCCACGGTCTGGCTGTTGTTCTTGTAACATGTAAGAAGAATATGCCAGATCAATATATCTCACAAGTGGTAACCAACTATATTTATCTTCCGTTTTGGTTCCAAACCCAGGCAAATCAATGGCAGTTAATCTCAATACAAACCCATTTTCAACAAGCTCATATTTATGTTCTCTCACAATAAACTTGTCCAGTTCGTTGCCTTTACGTTCTAAAGAGGTACCAAATAGAGTTTCCAAAAACGTTTTTTTACCAGTCCCATTAGTACCAGCGAGGATAACGTTGAAGTTTCCCCCTCGGTTTCTGCTGATTCTCTCCCTCTGAAGGGGCAAATATTTAAGGAGCAGACATGGTGGACCAGCAATCGATTTCGGGGAAGTTTTGAATATATCCAGACATTCCTTTCTTTTCATCCTTTCAAATGAGGTGCCATTTGCCTCACCTCTACTCTCGGGTACTGACATTAGGCCTTTATAGTCTAGTTTTGCTCATTTCGATTTTGTGAGAGCGGTTGCAAACTGTTTGTACACAAGTTAAATGGTCTACTGCACTCTTGCATATAAGGCTGACTGCATATCCAGAGACACTGGTATTGGTTTTGCTTTGTACCTGAGCAAAACGCTCTTTATGTTAGTTACGTGTGATTTTTTTGGTGACTGTGCTGGCCATTTATCATATTACCAAAGAGTACAGTCATTTAAAGATGTGGTGATGTAAGTTTGCAAATGTAGTATTTTGTCATGGTATTAAAGTTCTGTGCGACTCTCGTTAACCTTAAGTGGCGGGTATCTGCAAGTGATAAATCACAATCTCAACAAAATAAAATCTAACGAACTTTTTTTACCGGAAGAATAGAACACGCTCATTCTGCAAAAGCATTTGAATTTGATTCATATTCAACTTCTATGCAGAAAAAAAGAACCCTCCAACATAATGGAAGATATCGGTAATATAATGAAGCTATCAATTCGCATTACTTTTTCTTGCATGCAGCTGCGTAGTTGAAGTTAGTTACCATTTTAGGACAAATTAAAAACAAATCACTTTATTTCAATCTAATACCTCGCAGCAGTTTTTGACCGCCTTTAAAACTCCTTATCTTCTATTGAATATTCTTTAAGAAAATAAGACTTTTAGATTATGGTTCCGCTCCGAAAATTGAAATCTGCGGAAGAATTGGAAGATAGAGGAGATAGATGGAATCAGTCACCTCGAGCGAGATCTTCATCTCCAACGAAGAACAGAAAGTCATTACCTTCCACTTTGTCCCTACATTCATATGAGAATAGTTTTGATAGCATTCTAAGCCCGAACTCACCTTTGACGGCTGAACAATTGCGAAGCCTATCGCACTCTCCGATTGCAAAGCGGTTGCACATTACAAAACCAGATTACGTCATTCCTATTCCATTCACCTTACAATTACCGCCAAAACTCAGCAGGTCTGCTCCAGTAACCCCAAATGAGCCTTCATTCTCTCCCAGCTCAAGCCCAAAAAGGATTCCCTCCAAACTATTTTTTACCGGTCATGAATATGAGCCTGCCGCTACTTCTGATTCCGAATCTGAATATGACAATTCTCGGATTTCAATTGGAAGCCTTTCGATACATACACCTGAGAAACCACCATCGGTAACTGCCAGTAGGAAAAAATTGGCACAGTTTGCCGAAAAAACAAAAACTATCCCTGCAGACCAACTAAGTATGATTGAAGAATCTTCCACCCGATCTGCCAGTGTTAAATCAAAGAAATTGCCATCTCTCCCAAGTTTGAACGAGATTTCTGCCAATACAACAGAGAAGAAACAAAATCTGTTAGGAACTAGAGGTCCCTCTCTTTCAAGGAGATTGCTGCGCAAACCTCCCAAAGATTTGATATTTCACGAGAACAATAAAACCTACATCCCTCTGTCTAGAAACAGAGAAGTAAATCCTGAAAGACCTCGTTCCTCTACAGCATTTCACCCCAACCATTTTGTCAAACTCTACACAGAACATGAAAGGAGTTTATCATCGAAATTGCCTGACAGGACAGTGTTTAGCAATTCATTCAACTCGCAGACAAACAGACAAATGGATCATGTTCCGTTAACACACGCAGAAGCAAACTCACAAAGATTTTCACTCCCTCATAGTATACCTTATAGGCAAAACTTAAACATGGTTGAAAGTGAACAGAAAAGGATAATTTCTGAGGAATCACAGGTATCTAAAGTAAGCTCCTTCAACTCAGTGGGCGATTTCTTAGATATTTTTCGTGAAAATTCACATATTGAATCGTCCTCTAATGCCTCAATAACAGCTTCTCAGAGACTGGCATCCTCTTCCACGCAAAACTCGACAAGTTCGTGGGAATCACTTCAAAACAGTCTTGAAATTGATGTCAAAAGTACATCAACTATGGCTCACACGAATAACGTAAACAAACATTCACCAGCTTCAACGCAGTCACTGATTAGCGAGACAAAAACACAAGGTAAATTCACTTCATCTAAATTGAGAGAACATCTGATGAGCAAATCTATTTTAGAGAAGCAGTTTGCTCCTATTGGAAATAAAGAAAAGGAAGAGAGCCAAGAGGAAGAATCTGAAGGATTTAGTGCAGAAAATGATGAAGAGGAAAGCGATGAATCTGGGAGCTTTGAAGAGAATGACGGCCAAGGAAGAAGATTTAGTTTCCCAAATAATCTGAATAACGTCAGTAACAATTATCGAGTACTGCCGAAGAAGAAAATTACATCAAGAGACAGCTATGCCAGGTACCTGGTCATCTCTGCTGATGGCCAGATTGAGATCCCTGAACTAGATACGGCACCTACTGTGACATCTGGCAAGAGTCTGACCCTATCAACATTCCTGGATAGTATGAGTTCAGGGAGATTGACATACCCTGGGCGGAATGCAACAGCAGTGTACAAAACAATGTGCGACGATATCTCCACAAGCTCGGAGAGCGAAAGCTCCTTCAATTCCCAATTTAAAAAGATTCAAAAAGCAAAAGCAAAAGCCCAAGGTACTGCTCCACTTAAGATTAAGCATGTTCTGAGTGCAATTCCATATGTCCCACTGTCATCTCCAGTACGTCACTCTCGGAGGGCAACGTTGTATGATATTCAGTTTGACGTTAATGAAAAGTCAGAAATGCAACAACCTGCGCATATGCGTTCCAAATCAAGCTCTTGCACATTCGACGTTAAAACAACTCAAAGCAAATCACTGCAATTACGTGAATTATCACAGCCAAAGACTACTATAGATGATATTCCGCATAATATTGTGGTAGCCGAGCCTCCAGCAAAAGTAAACTATGCGGTTGATTTCAGAAGTGCATTGAATGATTCACTGCATTCAACTAAACCGATGGAGACAATGGAAAGTCCATTCTACAAACGTGGTAGTTCTACTCGTTCTACATCAACGAGCTCTGGAAACAATTACTACAATACTGCCGAATCTGACCTTGCATCGGGTTATCATTCCAGTACTACTGGTGGTCAAACAGTATCTACTGCTCCTACAGAAGCCGGAAGTGTCATGATTGACTTAACAAAAGAAAAATATGATATTTGCATGGTTAAAAGACATGACTCCACACTATCATATAGATCAGTCACTGAAAAGACAAAGGATGGAAAAAAAGTTGAAGTTGTTTTGGTTGAGGAAGATGAGGAAAATGAGGAAAATGATTCTGACAGAGACGATCTTCTGAGCATCTATTCTAAGTATATGGTTGACTGGGCAAATGGTGCAAACGTGCCTCAAAGATCACATTCCAATCAAAGCAATGCTTCCTCTGTCAGCTGGGTGGGTTCAGATGCCAACTTTAAATTGAGGTTACCACCTTCAAAGTCTCAGCCAATTATGCGACGTGCTATAAAGTCACCAACGGGAACAAATTTGATGAACCTTAGAAACAATAACATAAACCCAATTGTTTTGGCGGATGAGAACCTTCCTCAATCACCAAGACCAAAACAACTAGCTTCAAACCGAAATGTTTCTGAAACGAACCGTTTGAAAATGCAATCCAATCGGTTACCTTCTCGAACAGAGGGTCAATATTTTGATTACTCTGCAGATGCAAACTACAACTTTGATACTTTCATTAGTCAACGCAACTCCTCGCAAGTTTAATATGAAATGCATTAATTAGTTAACACCTATTGTAGTTGAGGGCTTTGAGACTCGGTGATTGGTTCGAGGCTAAATGACCTGTGGCTTATGCTATCGCTGTCATGTACATGCAAACTCAAAAGACTATTGTATGGCGATTTTGGTCTTATCGCGTTCTTTGGACTCTCGCCATCTCCATCAACAGAGACTGAAGTAGATGACAATGATCCCATTCTACCCAATGAATTCCTTGATTGATCCAGCTGTGAACCGAGGCCCAGATTATAGAATGTGACAGTTTTCAGCGATGTTTCAATCTTGTTGTGTTGGACATTATTGTCCATAACAACTTTATTTGGCTTATTCTTGTACGAGTTGGACCGGTAAAAGTCGGGTACGGTAGTAGCCTCCTCTCTCACGTCATTAAACTCGTAGTCTTCAGGAAGTAGGTTAATCTCATCAAGTAGATCGTCCATGGCATAGTTCAACCTTTCAATTGATATTGAATCATCTGCTTCATCTCCTTTTTCTGATTTTTGTTTCGCCTCCGTATTATAGAACCAGGAGTATCGTTTCTTCCCATTATAAACCGGTGCTTCTACCTTAGCCGGAGGTTTTGTTTGTTGAATTACTTCCCTTTTTGGTTCATCTTCATCCTTGTGCATAAACGACTCATTCACAGCCTGTTGCGTCTCCAATACACTGAGTGTACTCATCATATGAATTATTGAATTCCGGGTGTTCTTTTCATCAGAATCTAAAAGAGATGATTCAAGAGCTGCCAAATTTTCCATTATGTTTCCCATCAGTTTGCGCAAGGTCGCTTTCTTCTCTTTCATTCCTTCGCTTTTATCTATCTTGGTCAAGATAGTGCGTATTCCTTTGATAGAGTTCTTCGTTTCCTCCCCTTCCTCCAATCTTGAGTTATTTTCAAGCGAGCTTAGTAAATCCATCATCGACACTATTGAGTTTCGTGGTCCATTTGAGTCTGACTTTTGCATCGTGTCTACGCCCAAGCCCACAGTCGGCTTTGAAGAAGCTTCTTCTGCTTCGGAATCAGTCTTATTCGCGTCGCTTTCGTGAGTAAAAGATGTCTCTCGGTATGATTTTCTGGTGGATCGTAGACTATGCTCTGTACCAAAAGTAACGCCATTTATCATGGGAGATGTAGAATCTGGATTGGGGCTCATTCCAATTGTATTTAAAAATTGCAGATCATCAAAATAATCATTTGGCAGTTTAGATTGATCAAGGTATGTGTCGAGAACATCTGAGTGATAAGGACTACTCGAGGGTGTCATTTTAGACTCCTCAGTGAGACGCAACGACGGCGTTTCTGTTGCTTTAACATCAAGAGATTGCAACACATTAGCAGTGTGGTTTCTCGCCTCAAATTGCACTTCCGATTCTGAAAACCTGCCCACGTTTGTGAGATCATGGTCATCGATTTTGTGACCATCAAGGCTATTACTTTCGAGACCATCAACTGCAAATGCCCTATTCCTTTGGTTTGTTGTGTTCACTTCTTGATTTATACTTGAATTGGAAATGGTGAAGCTTTTAGGGCTTGTTTCGGATAGGAAATCCCCATATCGATTGCTTGCTTCAAAATCATCAATTTCATCAAGGTCACTATCCTCTTGGTGGTCCAAACCATTATTTTCAAAGTCGTAATCTGAAAGTCCATCTTCTTCATATTCCATATCATTAACGGCAAAGTAATTCTGCTTAGGTGTTTCAATGTCTCTTGGTGTGGTGGATTTAGTTTTATAGTATTTGACAGAGGTGTTTCTGCCTCCTCGCATATCCTTTACGAAAGAGAACTGTGAAGAGTTATCAGAAAAGTTTGACTCATCTTCGCCAGAAAGAGTAATTGCTCTTTTTATGCTGGAAGAGTCTGACACATCATCCTGCAATGACGCTGGTCTGGTGACAAACTTGCCCTCAGACTCCACAATCGATATATTGGAGTGATTTATCGCAAGTAGAGATTTATTATTGACGGAACCCCACAGTTTCGGTTGATCCTCCAGATGCAAATCATGACTCTGTAAAGATTCAATAGGGGATATAGAAGATAGTTGCTTCAGCTGTTGCATCAGAGCACTTTGCACGTTGCCTTGAGGTTGGTGCCAGTTAGAATATGTAGGACTTTGTATCTGCGATTTCTGTAATTCTGATAAATTGGAGAAAGAATTTCGGGAACCACTTTCGTAACGCTTAGTTTTCGGAGGTATAAAATCTCCGAATACTACACTATGCAATGTGTCGCCTGCGTTTGGTATACAAGTGCTAGACTTGGAGTGATGTCCAAACATCTTTTTGATGGGTGTCAATAGCTTTTTGGGTGAGCTTATACTCGAAGGAGGATTGCTAGTATTAGCCTGTGGAGGTGTCATATGCGTAGCGTGTTGTAAGATCATGGGGGACGATAGTGGGGTGTTCTTTGAGTTTGAAGATGCCACATCCGAAGTAGACGAGTCGCTGCGCCTATGTGACTTTATTAGGGATCTCATATTTGAAGGGGTGATTATATGAGCAGTTGGTTGGATGTGGCTTGTGCAATCAATTAATGCTTCTTAACAGGGTCAAATGCGACACTCCATAAATTACTCGATGAAGCACTAGCCAGCAGGAACAACGAGGAAATGAGTGGAGAAGAAAAAGAAACCCTATTTGTAGACCAAACTTGAATGTTCAAAGAGAATTTCTCTTGTTCTGGCCAATATGCGCAACTGAAGGGATGTTATGGTTTCTGCCTCTTCCAGTACCAGGTTAATCCATCCCCTTAGGAATTTTATGGTGTTTCGCGATAATAATAGTTTAGGCACTCAAATCTGGATCAGGAAACCGATAAGAGAAAAATTCAACAAAGTCATTAGGATTTTGGGCAATCACGGGTTCGGGGCTTCTTTTACTTTTTGTGGTGTACACTTTATCTATTATTCTAACATTTGTTTGTTTTCTTTAAAGTTTTAATAGATAGCATGACAACTACAGAATATGTCATTGCCGCCTATTATTACTAACTGCGAGCCCAAAAACAAGGAGCGGTGTCCTAGAGTTGTTTTTCTTTGGAGGAAGTAATAGCAGATTAATAGCCGAGAAATCTTTATTATGGTGGTGCAATCATACAAATATTCTGTGTGTTAAAATCACTGGTGACAGTAATTAAAGTTAGCCAGTAGATGCTAATCTATAGGTGCACCAGGGTACTATCATGGTGCATGGGGCACAAGCCCTAAGCATATACTTCACACGTGACACATCTTTTAAAAAGGCAATGTGAGCATTCAACACCCGGACCTCTCCCTCCATACAAGGGACCAGTACCTATTATCGATACCTGCATGCAGTCAGGAGGTGCGAAAAAACTTCCTGTGGAAAAAGTTGAAAATTTTTGATTTTCTTACTTCTAGATAGAACTGTTCGACGTCAATAGTAAGAATTCACCATGTTGATTCCAAAGGAAGACAGAAAGAAGATTCACCAATACCTCTTCCAAGGTATGTAACCACGCCCAAGCCCCCGACTTTACTCCCATATTTGGCTCCTAATTCAATATCAGCCAAAAGCGAATAAAACCATAGTGGGACAGATTATTTTTTGCAAATGCATGTTACTAACAAGAATAGAGGGTGTTGTTGTCGCTAAGAAGGACTTCGACCAACCAAAGCACGAGGAGATTGACACCAGAAACTTGTATGTCATCAAGGCTTTGCAATCTTTGACCTCTAAGGGTTACGTCAAGACTCAGTTCTCCTGGCAATACTACTACTACACCTTGACCGACGAAGGTGTGGAATTCCTCAGATCTGAATTGAACATCCCAGAGGGAATCTTGCCAATGACCAGATTGAAGGGTGCCCCAGCTTCCAGACCAAGACCAGCTTCCAGAGGTCCTCAAAGAAGATTCGGTGGTGACTCCTACAGAAAGAGAGCCAGAGACTAAGCTATCTCTCCATTTCATAACGATAGTTTAATTTTTGTCCCTGCACTTTGTATACGCTAACACTTCTAATAAAGAGCCAAATTTGAAACACTACGAACAAGAAAGAGAGTAAATTTGTACCCAGAGGTTTTTTTGTTTGACGAGACACGTTCTTGAGCACCCTAAAAAAATGAGCTTGTACGTTTTATCAACTACTCGCTCCAGAGCAACAAAAGTGTTTCAGTATTATTCCAATATAAACATGCGTAGGTGTAGAATCCCTCTCACTTTTGTTCTAGACTCAGCATTCTCAGTGTTCTATTGTCATGACTGAAGGCTTGAACATTCAAACGTTACCCCCCACCAGTCTGCATATAACTATGGGTCCACACAAACTTTACTCCACATCAAAAAAGCGACTACTTAAAGATATCGTATATGCCGCCCGTAATGAAACCCGACGATTTGCCAATGTACCCAACGCCACAACAGAGCGTTTACACAGTTGATGGATCATCTTCTTCGGGCCGCCGAAACAACAAATACTCTGCCCAGGCTCCACAACAAAACTATCTACCGCAGAACAATCCTCCTTCTCAGTATGTCCCGAATCAAGGTTATCAGCCTCCAGCGAACTCATACCACACTCTGCAACCGCAATACTATCTGTCAGCACCTCCGCCTCCTGTTGCACCTACTCCTCCTTCACATCCTCTGCCGCAATATCAGCCCCAGAACCCCCCGTATCAGAACTACCATGCGCCATCCCAACGTCCTCCTGCTGGAGGGCAGTCTTATCAACAGACACAGCCACATGCTTACAGTGGGCCACCAACACAGACACATCCGCAGTATGGGGCACATTATCTGGGTGGTCAATTACTGAGCTCACAATATGGACCATCCCTGAATGGACGACGCCCTCCTCCAAATGCACTGCTGTCGCAGCTGTACTCTAGCCCTCATAGTCAGTCTCAGGTAAGTGGACATGTGCCTGCCCAAGTTAGCCATCCTCCACCTCCAGTTAATCATGCTACACCTCATGTTAACCATACTCCTCCAGTGGCACACGCGCCGCCCTCACTGAACCTTTCTGCAGCTGCTATGAGTTCACTGTCTCCGTCTATCCCAAGTCAGACTCCTAGCTCGTCTCTGCACACTATCCCTTCTAAAGGACAAGGGCATAGACCCTCTAAAAAGCCACCGCGTGAGGATAAACCACAGTTGAGTAGTAAGCAGAAGTTAGAGAAGGAATTGCGTATAGTGTTCGAGAAAGTGGACCAAGACCGATCTGGGCGAATTTCTGCACTGGAATTATCGGCAGCTTTGACAAATTTTGACAACACCCGATTTCAAGACCTGACGGTTCGGTTGATGATAAACTTGTTTGCCTCTTCTCTGTCATCATCGTTGAATTTTGAACAGTTTGTGACACTCTGGAAGCATTTGACAGCATACAAGAAGTTGTTCGTTGCGGCCGACCAAAATAAATCTGGAGATATCTCGTTTGGTGAGTTGCAACACATCATTGAGCAAATCGGCTACAAATTGAATGTGGATTTGGTGCTCTATCTATTCCAACGCTTCGCAAACAAGGACTCTTCTGCCCGTGAATCTCCTGTGGTGGGAAAACTCAAATTCGATGCGTTTATTGAATTGTTGGTTTATCTCCGTAAGCTCACAGATGTGTTCAAGAAGTACGACAAGGACCAATGTGGTGTCGCTACCATTGAATATCTGGACTTCTTGTTAGAAGTTAGCAGCCTAACTATGTAATAGTATCTCTACGTAATTATTATCTAATTTAATTAAGACTGTAATGTCCTTAATTAATTTTATGGAGATCGACCCCACGAGGCCTATATCGTGGTCGTGTGTCTTACTGTTGTTGATTGAGCGAAACCGGCCCTGGGCATATCTTGTGTCCTGTACCTATCATATGATTGAGTCACTAGGGCATATTGTTACTCTTCAACACCATTTATGCTTTCACAAGTTCGATGGAGAGCACCTAGACGTGTGTTCAAACTACACGCCAAGCTCCCATTAAGTCTTCGCTACACCTCCACGCACATTGAAAAATACCCCGAGCTTCTCAAATCGGATTTCACCGAAGATGGTGAACCAGACTACTTGAAATTGATTTTGACTTCAAGGGTTTATGATGTTGTTGATAATGCTGGATCCCCATTGGGTCATGCTGTCAACTTGTCACACAAATGCAATGCAAATGTCTACTTGAAGAGGGAAGATTTGTTACCAGTATTCTCTTTCAAGTTGCGTGGTGCCTACAATATGGTTGCCAAGTTACACTCCAAAACTCCGTTGAATGGTGTTATTGCATGTTCTGCTGGTAACCATGCCCAGGGTGTTGCATATTCAGCAGCTAAGTTGAAGATTCCTTCCACTATTGTCATGCCAACGGCTACTCCCTCCATTAAATATACTAATGTCTCGAGACTCGGCTCTCAGGTTGTCTTATATGGTGAGGATTTTGATGCTGCAAAGCAAGAATGTGCCAGATTGGGAAGCTTAAATAATTTGACTGATATACCCCCATTCGATCACCCCTACGTCATCGCGGGGCAAGGAACAATCGCATTGGAATTAACTAGACAAATCGTGTTGGACAAATTGGACGCTGTGTTTGTACCTGTCGGTGGTGGTGGTTTGATTGCCGGTATTGGTTCCTACTTGAAGAAAATTGCGCCCCATGTGAAGATCATCGGTGTAGAAACCTACGATGCTGATGCCTTGTACCGCTCTTTGAACGAAAGTAAAAGAGAGACTCTCGATAGTGTTGGAGTGTTCGCAGACGGAACTGCTGTTAAGATTCTTGGTGAGGAAACATGGAGACTTTGTCACAAGTACGTTGACCAAGTAGTCAGAGTAAACACTGACGAAATTTGTGCCTCTATTAAGGACATTTTTGAAGATACCAGATCTATTGTTGAACCTTCCGGTGCTCTTGGTGTCGCTGGTATGAAAAAGTATATTGAAGAAACTGCAGAAGAAATCAACCACAAGGACAAAACCTACATCCCTATTTTATCCGGAGCTAATATGAACTTCGACAGGTTAAGGTTTGTAAGTGAAAGAGCGGTGCTTGGAGAAGGTAAGGAAGTTTCTTTTGTGGTCACCATTCCTGAAAGAGCAGGTGAATTTGCAAAACTTCAACTGATCATCCATCCTAGGTCAATCACTGAATTTTCTTACAGATATAATAAGGGCGAAAAGGCCAACATTTATGTCAGTTTTAACGTTCAGAATAAAAAGAAAGAAGTTGAAACTATTATGGAGCAGATGACTAACAAAGACCATGGCTACGAAGTTGTGGATATTTCTAGCAATGAATTGGCAAAAACCCATGGTCGTTATTTGGTTGGTGGTAAAAGTGACAGTGACGCATTTACTGGCTCTGAAAAGTTGTATCAGTTTGAATTTCCTGAAAGACCTGGTGCCTTGACTAAGTTCTTGCAAGCATTGAAGAACAACTGGGACATTACTCTTTTCCATTACAGAAACCACGGAAATGATGTCGGGAAGGTTTTGTGTGGATTTGTTTTACCTGAGGGAACTGAAGATGCTGAATTCGATAGCTTCTTGAACCAATTGGGCTACAAATATGTTGATGAAACTGATAATGTCGTTTATGGTAAATTCTTAAAATCTTAAGAATTTCCTGTTCCTTTGGCTCTTTACTCTCATTTGTCTGTAAGTTGCTCAAATATTGAAAGACAAAAAATGAAAGAAGCTTATTTAAGCTGCGATTAATCGAAGAGTGTGTCCGTTTGTATATACATGATTTCTATATTTTATAAATTAGTCGGAACGTCTCAAAAATGCTTGGTAAGCCTCATTATTAATCTGAACTCTTCCAGATGCCTTCATTTGCTTCTTTCCCTCCTTTTGTCTCTCGAGTAATTTCTTTCTCCGCGAGATATCAGCCGCATGCAATCTTTGTGTCACATCCTTCCTCTTGGCCTTGATTGTTTCTCTCGCAACAACCTTGTTATTCACCTTCGCCTGTATAGCCACTTCAAAGAGTTGGGACTTGAGGTACTCTTTAAAGCGGGCCACATATTCTTTTCCCCTGCTTTGAACTTGTGATCTGTGCATTACTTGCGAAAGGGCATCCTGGGCAACCCCACTAACACATAGTTCCATTTTGACGATATCAGATTTCTTGTAGCCACAATCCTCGTAATCTAAAGAGGCATATCCTTTAGTAGCTCCCTTCAACTTGCCGAAAAAGTCTTCAACTAATTGTGCCAAGGGAAGTTCGTACTTCAACAACACTTGTCCAGTATTAAGATATTCCATTTCAGTTTGGATACCACGGTTATTCTCGCATAATGACATCACAACACCGACGTATTCATCAGGAATCGTCATAATGGCGTTAACATAAGGTTCCATTAAATGTTCAATGTTATGCGCTCTTTGATCAGCTCCAGGAAATTCATCAGGATTTGTAATTATCTTCTCTGTCCCATCTTTGAAAACAATTTTGTATGGTACCGTTGGTGCGGTCAAGATAATTTTGGCCCCATATTCCTTCTCCAAACGTTCCTTGAAAACTGAAGCGTGCAACGATCCTAAGAATCCAAGTCTCCAACCGAGTCCTAATGCATTCGATGTCTCCTTTTCCAAAGTGACCGATCTGTCATTCAAAACCAAATTTTCCATGTGATCGTTCATGACTTTGAATTCGCCACCATCCGCAGGGAATGCTCCAACAAAAACCATTGGTTTAGGTTCTTCAAAGCCAGGAAGAGCTTCTAATCCCTCGTGATTTCCACTTTGGAAGAATGTATCACCAATCATAGCTTCCCTGGGGTTTCTCATACCTGGAATAATATAAGCCACTTGGCCAGCACGAATACTATCCATTGGTGTTTTGTCTGGATACATTACACCCACCTCTTTGACCTCGTATTTCTTGCTTGTATGCGCGGATATGAGTTTCATGCCCTTTTTGATTCTACCGTCAACCACGTGTACAAGCATCACAACACCCACGTACGGATCGTGCCATGAATCAACAAGAAGGGCCTTTAACGGCTTTTTCAAGTCGCCTTTTGGGGCAGGAACATCCTTAATGATCTTTGGAATAATGTTTTCCACGTTAAGGCCTGTTTTCGCACTAACTGGGATACAATCTTCTCTTCTAAGTTCAAACGTAGACTCGACTTGATCGATTGCTCTTGGTATATCAGCAGCATCAAGATCAATTTTGTTGATGATTGGAATTAACTTAAGTCCCATACTGTAAGCAAGATAAAAATTAGCAACAGTTTGGGCCTGCACACCTTGTGATGCATCTACCAACAAAAGGGCACCACCACATGAAGCATAAGATCGTGAAACTTCAGCCCTGAAATCAACATGCCCTGGAGTATCCACTAAATGTAACAAGTAGTCTTCCTTTGTCACCTTGTCTTGATAAAACATGGTACACGTCTGAGCCTTGACTGTTATACCTCGTTCTCTTTCAACATCCAATTTGTCCAAGACTTGCTTATTTGCGTCCCCTGGTTGGATTACTCCTGTGAGCTCCAAAAGACGATCTGAGAGTGTAGACTTTCCATGGTCAACATGAGCAACTATACTGAAATTCCTGTAATTTTCAATGGGGATTTTCTCTATTCTCTCTTGAATTCTCTTGATGTGCGCCTCTCGATCTAGCGAGATTCTTTTATCTTGTATAGCAACAGTCTTAGGCGCTAATTGTAGTGATTTTATGGTAAACCATCTTTTGGATATTAGTCTTAAGTTCCCGTTGGTACTGCCACATGGGATTTTATACGGAAACATCAGCCCAAAATGTTATGTATGTGATGGTTCCTTTTTGAAAATTAGTGCGACCAAAAGTCATGTGCCACATTTGCACCCATAACACTACTACTTAAGCGGACATCAAATTACGATTCTAGAACGCAGCTCAAACTATAGTATTTGTAAAACTTACTTGATTTATAAATTCTCCTTGGCAAACTCCTCAATATAAGAAACCAACAATTCCACGCTTTGGATGGACACCGCGTTGTAAATGGAAGCTCTCATTCCACCTACGGATCTATGACCCTTCAAACCTGTCAAATTCTTCTCAGTTGCACCCTTAATAAACTTAGCTTCCAATTCATCAGAAGGCAATGTGAAGACCACATTCATGTTCGATCTGCTAACAGAATCAACCACAGGCAACTTGAATAAATCGGGATATTTTTGTAACGCTTCATATAAAACCTTTGCCTTGTAAGCATTTTTCCTTTCAATCTCTTCAATACCACCATCAGCTAACAACTTTGCAGTAACCAACTTCAAAATATGACAGGTGAAAATAGGAATTGTGTTATAGGCAGAGTTGTTAGAGACGACAGTAGGATAATGGAAGGCAATTGGTACCAAAGGAATTCCGAGCTTTCTCAATTCTTCGTCTGAAGCTTGGTCAAGTAATGACTTCTTGATGATATAAATTGTCAAACCTGCCAATCCGACATTCTTCTGGGCACCAGCCATTATTAAACCATACTTGCTGACGTCAATCTTTTTTGAAAGAATGTTTGAAGACATGTCAGCCACTAACTCGACACCTTCTGGTAAGTAGTCTGGTCCTGGAGTGTCCTTGAACTCATTGCCATGCACCGTCTCATTATCGCAAACATACAAATATGCGGTATTCTCTTTGTCAATAGGCTTCCATTCAGAGTAGGGAGGAATGTGAGAGAACTTGGAATCCTTAGTGTTGACCACAATATTAACATCAAACCCTAATCGAGCAGCCTCTTCGCTTGACTTTTTAGACCAAGCTCCTGTGATAGCATAAGCACATTTGCCCTTCTTACCCCCAGATCTTTTGGCAAAGTTGGACATTAAGTTGTATACAATGGAAGAGAATCCTGTTGTTCCACCACCTTGCATGAAGAAAACTTCATGCGTGTCTGGAATGCTCAATAATTTTTTGATATTCTCTTTCGTGTCATCAATCACCTTGATAGCTGGTTTCGAGCGGTGGGAGATCTCGCCCACACCCAAGTTCTCTCCATCATAAGTCAACAAGTCAAGCGCGGCTTGTTTTAAAACATCAGTAGGTAACAATGCCGGGCCAGCACCAAAATAGTTGGGTTCCTGACGGTCTAAATTACTCATTGTTCTTGTAGTTTGTTTTTAGCCACACTCGTGGAAATTTATTGATTTAAATGTGACTGCGAACTGAGTCGCACTAATTGAGTCATCTTTTTCCTCAACTTCTTTAATTAGTGCTACTCGTCGGAACTGAATACTAATTAAGTTCATATTTTAGTCAATAGTGAAGTATAAGGGTATAACAATCAGCCGACTTGTCATAAGGTCGGTCATATTCACTCATCAGTAAGATCCCGGATTTGAACGCCACTCATGTAATAAACAACCTCGGCATCGTCACTATCATCAAGCAAGCAATGCACTACACAGGCTTCTCTATGACAAATAAGAAAAATAATAGTTTTGCAAGTCGCTATGCTCTTAGCAGCCATCTGCCAATCTTTGAGTTTAAGAAGGACTTGTTTGTCCTCGTCTTGATCCGTTTCATCAACCTCATCTCTATCTGATTGAAGAAGAGATGCCCGTAGGCTATCGCTATCTAAACCTTCCTGAGGCTTGTGAACTTCAAGCTTACTATTCCATGAAATAGTCACTTTGAATTTGCCTTCTTCCTGAAGAACAATTCCAAGGAATCCACCGTTTCTTCTAGAAGCATTAATCGTTAGTAAATCACTTGCGGAAGATCTCTTAAACTTATCTAGTCTTTTATAGGTTGAATAGAAATCATTTCCTAGTCTCATCATCAAGTCAATTCTTGGAAGCTGTGGTTCTGTTGGTAATTCGCTTGACCCTCTTAGTATCCTCACCGCTATTCGAAACGTATGATTGACTGTATTGGCATTGACTGAAATATCAGAGTAGTACAATGCAAGCAGAGCTGACCGTCCGCTGCTACTTCCCCCCGTTGCAGACGCGCCGGTCTCTTTCTTCTGAAGCCTAATGCAAAGCTCTTGACTATTTGCTTTGTCAAAGTTTCTAAGCGTCTGCAAAAATAACTCAAGATTGACTTCAAGGGCAATAACATTATCTCTCATACTCTGTATTTCAATTTCGCTAAAGAGTGCCAGCATTCTAAACTTGCACCAAAGCTGTGGTTCTTGGGTCAAAGATGAGCTGTTTATCAGGATCGCCTGTAGGCGTTCAGGACTGAACTGCAAAATGATGAATTTACGTCCATTGCTGATTTGTGATAGGCATGCTTTCAACGTATCCGTGCTTTGTGTTCGTAACTTCAATTTCATGTATACATGAGATAACCTTGAGTATATAGAGAGGTCGCGATTCCTATACATCGCGGCTCAGAATATTATCAACTTAAAGTACATAAACCTATTTTACCAATATTGGTTGAAATGAAATGAGCGATTCGTCAAATTGTTTTATTTTTTTCCCCTGCTGGTTCGTTTATTAAATTGACATCCCCATGTGTCCTGTTTTGTGTCCTCTGCTTAATGACAGAACTGAATGCATCTCGTGACATTAGAAATGCTGTGGAGTTCACGAAATTGACGTTCTTCCCTGCTTCATATAATGGAAATGTACACCTTATGTATATATAGGTGTGGTCATGTTTTTAATAGAACAAGGAATAGAATTATTGATGGGTTGCTGGTTATGTTATGATGTTGCTAAAACAAAAATGTAAGAAATGTGTCAAATCAAACTTTCATAACGATGATGACTGAGTCACCTCTCAAAAATAGTTTAGAGATGAAGCGTTCTTTTCCTGTGGTTTTGATAACTTTTCCCTTGGTGTTCCTTGTGGTTTCTGTCCATAGTTCCTTAACATCCTCCAAAATTAGGTTACAATGTCTGTCAAATGCTTTTACCCTGCCAATGAGTTTATGGTTATTCCGACAATGAATTACAACAGGTGTTCCGTTGTTCATAGATGTTTGGATGAGGGACATCGGTCCATGGTTGAACTCGAATTCTTCGAGCTTCTGGAGCTCTGATTCATTAAGTTCTGAGCGGGGGCGGTCTATAAGGTCTCTGTCTCCGTTAGTATAATGAAACTTGAATCTCTTGTGAATTATAATCAACATACGCCATGTTAAAAGTACGGTCTATACCCTAGGCAAGAGTATTGATGGGATCCTGTCTAATCCAAAATATAAAAATGGTTTATACACGCAAAAACTATACCTGGGCTGGAATTAATGTGAGTTCCTATTCTATACATTCTCATTACTGTCATAAATGGCCTTTTGTTGAAAACAGAGAGGAGCAGTTAATTTACAGCCTCGTTTAATGATGTTCTCAACTCTATCCTTCAAAACTTTCGAGCCACATTCGATCTTCAACGTAGTAAAATCTATCGTTGCCTGTGCTCTTCCAATAGTGATCTTCGCTTGTTTGGAGTTCAATTCAGTAACTGCATCTCCAAATTGAGCACGTAGAAGGGTAGATATACGGTGAATTCTGTTGCCAATATCTGATATGGTATGTGCCTTTTTTACTGGCTCCTCTTTTACTTCATCTTCGCCCTCTTCCTTCTTAACAGCCACATGTGTGTGTGTTTTAGATGTAAGCTTTACAGACGATGGGGAGGAATCAACGGAATACAAGATGGCTACGACACTGTCTGCAAGTGAATCTGCCATTACGTTATTGTTAATCCACTCCACGGTGATATTTTGTCCATCCTCAGAGGTCGTCTTCGCAACTGAAACGTAGATCATATCCATAATTAAGCATTCCCATCTTTCATCATCTTCGTGGATGATATTAATATGGCCAAACATCTGTTCAAGATGCCATGAAATCAATGAGATGTTTGCATTGATCTTTAGTTTGATATTTGATTTCACAACGGATGTGCTCAATTGGGTGAATTCTTGGAGGTCTTCAAGTTGCAACAAATTCAAGTCGAAATCTTTAGAAATCAAGACTCCAGAAATGGCAACCCCTGTACTGATACGCTGTTCCTCAGATGATTTTGCGGAGTCGCCTTGCTCTTTACTTTCCACATTTTGGTTTGCTTCATCTGGTTTGGAAGTGTCCACTATCATCGTGTCATCGTTTGATTTCTCATCAATTAATTCAATCTTCTTAGCAGAAATTTGTTTTTCCATTACCTCTCTTAATAATTGCATTTCAGCTTCAGCTAAGCTTCCAACCACTTTAGCGATCTTAGCCCCTTTTATTCCAATGAGAAGGGACTCACAGTTTCTGGGATTGAAAACTTTCACTTCTTCCTCGGTCCCTTTCTTGGAAGAGTACCTACTCAATAATGCTGACTTCAATCTTCCCATTGGATTACTTTCACCATGGACTAGAATGATCTTTCTCGGACTGACTTCTTCAATAAACCCAGCATTTTGTTGGAAATCAACATGAGCAGCAAAGGAGATTTCATCGATGGAAATTCTTCGTGGGATGCTGACTTCTGGATTTATTATAGATGGAATAGCAGGTGGCTCTGCAAGAATCTCCTTGGCCATCGTACCTTCCACAGAGTAACCGGTCAAGATTAATGCATTTTTCGGATCTGGCGCCCAGCGCTCAAGAAGTTGTCTTG
Organism: Clavispora opuntiae; assembly: GCA_030574075.1. Lineage (NCBI taxonomy): Eukaryota > Fungi > Ascomycota > Pichiomycetes > Serinales > Metschnikowiaceae > Clavispora > Clavispora opuntiae. The sequence goes on from JAJMEJ010000001.1 coordinate 634,414, forward strand.
AAACGCCACTTTGCAACATACCAGGTGAAGCCACAACGACGCACGGACCCATATCTTGGATCTTGTCTATACTTTTGATAGATTTGATATATTTGAACTGAAAAGGGTTGGATTTTTCTGAGGAAGAAGCACTGAGCCTGATCTTCTCATTCATGATGCTGGTATACGTTTGATAAACAGCCATGCATTTCCGGGCAAGACTTGACGCGTAGTAGATATTGATATTTTGAATATCTTCATTGAGCGACCAATATTCCTCTAGAATTAAGAGGAGCTCTTGTGCTCTACCCAAGGCGAAGACTGGCATCAAAACTCTTCCACCTTTGAGAAGTGTGGAATGAATATTTTTCATCATTCTCGTCTCTTTTTCGAGTCTTGGTTCGTGTGTTGCAGTTCCAAATGTTGATTCGGTGATTAAGATATCTGGTCTAATTGGAGGAACCTCAGCCACCTTTAAATGTCTGTCTTCCTCTCTAGAATAATCACCTGTAAATAGCACTTTCAAACCGCCAATCTCAACTAAGTACATACATGCACCTAAAACATGTCCCGCGTGGTATGCAGTGAATCTGATACCATCTACTTCTATGGTGGAATGGTAATCGATTGTTTCAATTTTATCAAACGAATTCATCAAATCCTCGTCTGTGTATAAATTTGCAGAAGCAGTCCCACCTTGTTGATTATTATCCATTGATCTGCCCTCGTCCCCGCTTCCCTGAATGGACGTTACCCTCACGAAATCAGAAAGTAACCATCTGTAAATGGCCTTGGTGGCGTGGGTCATGAAAACACGGCCCTTAAAGTTGGTTTGTTGCATAACATATGGTAAAGATGCAGCGTGATCCAAGTGAAAGTGACTGATCAATAATATATCAATTTTTGATAAATCATAGTCATCGAAAAATGGTAATGAGTTCATTCCACTAAGACCTGGGTGGACCCCTGAATCTAACATGATCACCTTATTCTTGTATTCAATTATATGACATGATCTTCCAACTTCATTACATCCTCCCAATCCAAAGAATTTGAAGTCATCTGAGTCCGCTGAGGACTGGTTTCCCCAAGACATAAAGAACAAGACTAATGATGGTTGGAAATATAACAAACGAGCAAAAATAGCGTTATTATGCAGGATACCGGTGATAAGTAGACAAGAGCCCAGTACTATATATCTTTTTAGGGAATTGACGCATATAAGAGATGCATTATTTTTTATTATTTTTTAATGACAGACTGATTGTGTGACTACTCTAATTTCCTGTAAAAGCTTGGAAGTATGCATCTACGTTGAGGCGGTAGAGTGTTTGGATATTTTCTCACTACTTCGCGCGTTGGTTTAATAGCGCTGTGCAACATATGTACTATCTCTAGGTGATGCATAATAATTGTGAGTGACAAAGATTTTGAAGTTTTAGTTTTCGTAAGATCTTTTAGAATGCGTATTATGGATTTAATCTCTATTTACTCCTTGCTCTTGTCGTTGAAGCTCTTGAAATATCTTACTCGGAAACTTGTAATGTTGTTTTGAATCATACCGTTTGATGAAATGCCCTTGTAATCTTCATCACGTTTGACATAGACCAACAATCTTCTTGACCACTTATTGAACTCTTGTTCCAAGCAATAAAGAAGCTCTAAGCGCTCATTTTGTGGGATGTTATGCTCAACGAATTCATCATTGGCAGTCGGCATCCAGAATGCTAGACGTCCACCAACTGGCAATTTCTGGGCCGCAAAATTGAGAAGATCCTCAAGCAAGTTTGCTAACTCATAAGGTTTCTTTGGTGCAATGAAATCTTTCCGAAGATAACCAAGTTCACCATCGACCACATTATTTTCTCTTCCTTGAGCCTTCTCAGGGTTCTTGGCCCCACACACCTTAAGTCCCTCTCTTACACCATAAGGAGGATCACAAACAATGGAATCGATAGTGAGATTCTTTCTGAGAGCGTTGTTTGTAAAATCCATAACTAATGTGTCCATGAACAATGATGATGTACCATACTGTTCAAAGTTGGCTTTCAAGTTGCACTTGGGGCCCTTTCCTCTCAATGAGCGCACATCAATGTCCGATCCAAGTGGCATTGCTCCAAAATATGCACCTGCAACTAAAAATGAACCGGTTCCAGTAAAAGGGTCATAAATAATCCTCCCTGGACCGACTTGTCCAAGGTTACAACTAAGTAGGGACAATTCGGCTTCAAATGATGTTGTTCCGATATACTTTCTCCTTTTAAGATCGTATTTTTCAACAACACCATCTGATCTAGCACTTAATTGTACCTCTTTTCCAAACCATAGGTAGTCGGGGGAGTCAGCTTTCTCTTGGCCGCTAACATAGTACTTTTCCAAGATGGCAAAAACAACCTCGGGATTCTTTAATCTAATCTTGCCTTCAAATCCCAAATACTTGAATGTTTCAATCACTGATATTTTTTCTTCAGTAGTCTTAGCGCCCATGAAACTTATGAAGTCGAACTTGAAGGTATTCGTTTTGTATAGTTGGAACTTATCGGAGGAATTCTTTCTGATATCTTCATGGAGCTGATTCAAATCCTTTCCTTGTCCCCATAGTTCATAAATGCCTTTTGCTAGAATGGATCTCCGAATGAGGTTTTTGGCCTCGTCGTCATTAGCCAATTCCACTATTAGAAATGGACTCTTTTCATCGTGTTTGGTTAGATCGACAGATATATTGTACATATCTGCCAATGACTCGAGCTCTGCGACTCTAAATGACGGGAATGAGTTTGCAAAAGTGATGATATAAGTTTTCATATTAGATGCTCTAGTTCCAATTCGAGTCTGTAGTCAGAATACTGCGAATAAGTTTTCCGAGATGCGATGCGCATCATCATGTAGTTGCAATTACTACTACCTTGAAATCTTGTGTAAAGTATATTCGAATTGAATGTTTTAATATTGAACTATAGACATCAATACTGAATAAAATTGATTTTTTTGGCTTTTGAAGAAATTTTCATTATTTTTGCATTTTTATACAACATTCAAAATCTGCTAATATAAGTACAGTTCTCAGAATTTTTGTGAAAGCTAATGCAATTACTCAGATTCTGATACAAATATGATGTGCATCATAAACTAATTAAAGACAAACTCACAAAATATGTATCGTAAATAAACATCATTCAACAAATGAACGTAATAAATAAATTAATTGCAATAACAAATAGAATATATAACCCTTTCTAGTTTACTTCTGGAGTTAGCTGTGTCCTCCACAAACAAAACGAAGGTCCCTTGGCCCAGTTGGTTAAGGCGTGGTGCTAATAACGCCAAGATCAGCAGTTCGATCCTGCTAGGGACCATTTCAGGGCGTGTGGCGTAGTTGGTAGCGCGTTCGCTTAGCATGCGAAAGGTCTCCGGTTCGACTCCGGACTCGTCCATTTTTTTGCTTTGCTGCCTCCTAGTCACGTGAATAATATTCTGCACGACTTCTTGTGTCGACACACGCTATCCGCTACTATTCTTTCAAAGTTTCAAATAGCATCCATTCCCTGAATATAGCCTGCTTAGTTACTATTCTCTAGTGTATTAATATACTATATTACTCAACAGGAAAACCTTTGTACTGTTTTATATTTGCGATCTATCATGTCCTCCTTCGATGATGATGAGGCTCTTTTTGATGACATTTACGATGCTGACGAAACAAAGACCATAGACACAAAGTCATCTGAAGCCAAACCTACAGAAACAACCAAGGAACTGTCAGAGAGTGCGGCCCAATCGGCGTCTAGTACTACTGAAACGGCACAGCAGGTTGCTGAAGTAAAGCCTGAAGAAAGCAAACCTGCAGAATTACCACCTCCAACTTCACAACCACAATCACAGCCACAACCACAGGTATCACAGGAGACCTCTGGATCATTCCAACAGAACACTGGGTTTGATGCTAACTCTACACAGTATGGTTCTGCAGCCCTTCCACCACCACCGCCACCAAACTCATCATCTCAACCTCAAGACCAGATGGGCCAACCATTTCAACAACAATATCCACAACAGGACAACAGCCTGAAAATGCCACCATCCAATCTTGGACGTGACAGTGGTAAGATGTTTATTGGAGGTCTTAATTGGGATACAACTGAAGAAGGATTGGTTTCTTATTTCTCCAAATATGGTGAAATCTTGGACTACACGATTATGAAGGATTCAAGTACCGGTAGATCCAGAGGATTCGGTTTCTTGACATTCAAAGACCCAAGAGCAGTAGATGAGGTGATAAAGAAGGATCATATTTTGGACGGAAAATTAATTGACCCTAAACGTGCTATTGCTAGAGAAGAGCAAGATAAGGTTGGAAAAATCTTTGTCGGAGGTATTGATCCGTTAGTAAATGAAAGGGATTTCAACGACTTCTTTTCTCAATTTGGTCATATTATCGACGCTCAACTCATGATCGATAAAGACACCGGAAGATCAAGAGGGTTTGGTTTTATCACGTACGATTCACCCGATGCAGTAGATAGAGTTTGTGTCAACAAATATTTAACTTTAAAAGGCAAAGCCATGGAAGTTAAGCGAGCAGAACCAAGAGGTCAGCACCAACAAAATCAACAGCAGCAGCAACAGCAACAGCAACAACAACAACAGCAGCAGTACAACCCTTACGCTAATGCTTATGGGCAATATCAAATGCAATATGCACAGGGTATGCCAAACTTTCAAGGTGCTACACCGGAGATGATGCAAGAGTACTGGCAACGTATGCAACAATGGTACATGTTCCAGCAACAACAACAACAAGCGAACGGACAAACTCCCACAGATCCTCTGCAAGGTGACCAACCTCCTCAGCAACCTCTCAACCCACAACAGCCATTAAATCCTCAACTGCAAGATGCTGATGGGCAGAACGAATCTGTTCGTCCAGACGGTCCTCGTAGTGAGAGATTTGGTGACCGTCAAGGAGGCAATGACAGATACTCAGACCGCCAAGGTGGAAATGACAGATACTCAGACCGTCAAGGAGGGAACGATAGGGGAAGTGATAGATCGAATGGCCGTCGCTTGAACTTACCAAAGGGCCCAAGAAGAGCTCCCCCAACAGGTCCTAGTAATGGCAATGGCAGAGGCAGAGGCTACAAAAGTCGTGGTTATCATCCATATAGCAAAGGAGGAAGAAGATAAAGTTTTTAATTTTCTAGAAAACGAATTTAAAACTACGGAGGACTAACTGAAAATAACACCGTTATAAAGAGTGACCTAAAACAAAAAAACTTAAAATTTGAACTGGAATAACCTAACCTGAAAACTAAAAAAATAAGATTCTACAACTACCACTTTGACCTTTTTCCGAAAATGAAAGGAAAAGAAGAAAAGAATAAAGTATCGTGATCTAAATGTGTGAATGTAATGTGATTCGATTAAATATATAGCTACTTCTAAAAAAATTGCCGTGTGATAAGTGTAACTATTAACGTCTCTTACTTGGACGAGCATTCTTTGCCTTCCTTTGTTCCTTCAATTGTCTCGCCTTTCTTATTTGTTCAGTAGATTTCAATTCTTGTCTTTGTCCTGCTTGGTTATAACCCTTCACAGATACACCTGATTCAATAGCCTTGGAAACCTTCTTCTTCTGCTTATGGAAATCGTCTCTATACTTATCTGGAGCCTTAGGAGCATCTCTTTTCTTGTGCTTGAATCTCTTGTTTTCTCCCTCGACAGCTGGAGTTTCTCCCATAGCAGTACCAACAGATTTGATATTGCGCTGTTTCTTCCATTCGTCGAATTTACCCGATCTGAATGTAGCTGGGATTCTATGACCACTTTCTCCAATAATGTATTTCTTACCCTCAACAGATGTGCTGTTAATATACTTGCCTTTCTTTTTATCCCATCTCATTACTTGAGTGTTCTTTTGAGACTTGTCATCGTTATCCAAATCGTAAGAAGCTTTAGCAGCATCATTAGCAAAAGAAGCTTGCAATGATAATTGTTGGTCTTGAAGAGCATCAGCTGGTGCATGATGACTTAAGTAAAATTGTGGGTCTTTGAAAGACTTTCTCTTTTCTTTCTTTTTGGAGTGCAATTTGTCAGCATCCTCAAAAGCAGCCTGAAGTTCGTCTTCATCAGCTTCAATTGCCTGAACAGAAAATCCAACTTCACCTTCATCACCTTTAAGAATTTCATCTTCAATAGAGTGACTCAAACCCGCAAGCCTTTCCTTTTCAAGAAGTTCTCTGCGTTCCTTAGCTCTACGCTGGAGTGGAGCAATCTGCCTTCTTCTTCTTTGCATCATGTTCACAAGAGAGTCTTCCTCTTTTTCCCTACCCTTCTTGGAGAATTCAAACACAGTTTCCTTCACATTTCTGTTTGCTAACTTAGCGAGAAAGTTTTCTTTTTCCCTTTCAAGGTTTGGTCCGAACAACAAATGCTGTTCATCCCAAGAGCCAGTTTGCAATAATTCTTTTGACCGCTTAACGGATTCTGTAGAGGCAGCTTGTCTTGTACGTTGATATAACTTTTCAGCTTTAAGTGCAACGTCACGAATCACTTTCAAGTCGTAATTGTTACGAAGAAGAGATTCAAACATTTCTTCACAATTTTCCAATTCGGGACGTGGGAACGTTCCTAATACCATCCTATTGGTATAAGACACTTTGGGTTCAACATAATTATCTCCTTTGGATGCCTTAAGCAACTCACATTTCTTCTCGTGCATTGATGTAAGCAAGATTTTCTTACCCAAGAACAATTCAAGATCAAGAAGGTATGGGATTTCACTTGTATTGACAATCGAATATGCCCAACCTTTATTACCAGCTCTTGCAGTTCTACCAACTCTGTGGATGAAAATCTTAGAGGAAGCAGGCATTGAGTAATTAATGACATTTGCCAAGATTGGAATATCAATACCACGTGCTGCGACATCAGTAACAACAAGCAAACTAGTAAGTCCAATTCTAAAGCGGTAAAGTTGTTCCTTTCTTGCTCGTTGATCCAATGAACCGTAAATATATGATGTTAAATATCCCGCATCTCTCAACAAACCAGACACGTACTCAACATGATGTTTAGTTGGAACGAAGACGATCGTTGAGTATGGAGAAGGAAGAACATTAGCTGGAGGTAATCTTTCCTTCTTGAATTTTCTTTTCTTGCCTCTGTTTTCTTCCTCTTCATCATCAGTAATATCATCAACCTTTTTACTCTCCTTTTTGATTCTTATAAGCTCCTCTGGAGACGCTAATGGCATTTTAATAACATCTTGAAGTATGCATAAGAGGGAAGCTTCTCTTTCTTCTTTTTTTGTCGAAAAAAATGCCATTTGTAAAAGATCTGAAATCTTCGATTCTGCATCCAACCGAACCAACACAGGATTACTCAAACCAGCCTTGGCAAAGTCAATAAGAGATCTGGGTAATGTGGCAGAAAACAACAATGATTGTCTCGAGGTAGGTAACGCAGCCAATAATTCATTCAATTGTTCGGCAAATCCCATCTCAAACAAACGATCGGCCTCATCGAACACAATGTATTCAACTGTACTCAAGTCCAATTGCATTTCAACCTTTAAATGCAAAAATCTACCTGGAGTAGCAACAATTATATCTGGGTTTGACATCATGGATGAAAACTGTTCTTCAAGTGAATCACCACCGATAAGAACAACAGATCTCAAGTCTGTTCCCTTACTGAATTCCTTCACTTGCTTGAATGTCTGTAACGCCAATTCTCTTGAAGGTGACAAAATAACAGCACGTACTCCAACCTTGGCACTATGTGACTTCAATTTTTCAATTACCGGTAACGTAAAAGCAGCAGTTTTACCGGAACCAGTTCTGGCCATACCGACAACATCGCGGTTCTCCATAATCAAGGGAATGGTTTTCCTTTGAATAGGAGTAGGCTGTCTGTAACCTTTCTTTGCAATGTTAGCAAGAATGAATTTGGAGAGACCAAAGGAAGCAAATGTTCCAGCTTTAGCCTTCTTTACGTTAGGGTTGTTTGTAGCAAAATAACTCGAAATGTCTTTATTATCCTTGTCTGCATTATCCTCATCATCAGAAAGTTCCAAGGTTGGGAATTCTTTCCGTTCAGACGTTTTGGCTATCTTTTGCTTTTTGGTTGGCTTTTCCTCATCTTCATCATCCGAAGAGATGATGTCTTTAACTTCACCATTTTCGGCTTCAGAAAAGTCAGATTCAGAATCCGAGCTGATATCCTCTTCTTTTCCAACAAGAGCCAATGACCCTGCGATGTCGTATTCTTCGTCGTCTGACATTCTATGAGCCTCGTAGTTGGGCTTCGAATCAATTCTAAGGGCATCGCATAAAACCGCACACACTGTGTTTTGGGATGTACGGGTCTAACATGGCTAGATGACGAAAACCTAGTATGTGTGATAAACATGGATGTAAGATACAAAGTCGTGGTTGATGTATAAATTTGCCCATATTTCATTTGTGTTCAATTTTACCTATCAACGTGATTTACGGTAGTGTTATTTATTTTCCAAATCCTACTGCGATCGGGTGGACAATAACCACACAAGAGGTAGCCGAAGTAGAAGTTAAACCATTGAATCTTTTATTCCGTTGGTATTCAAAGAGGTAGGACGTGCTTTATGTAACAAACTCACGCTAGTATATTTTCAAACTCATCCATATTTTCTAATTCATCCTGTTGGCTTACTCTCCGAACCACCTCTTTCTTGGACGATTCAAGGACATGCCCGTCCAAAATTAATTCGTCCAAAATATTGTACGCCTTGGCAAAGCCAAAAATAATATCCAATTCACAGACATTACCGTATAATTTGTCCATCTGTTCAACATAACGATGAATAATCTCGAGTGTAAGCAAACCGTTATCCAGAGAATCAATCCCCATAACAAAGTATAATGATGCATATCGACGATAAACGATTTTCATGTCCTTGTATTCTAGTATATTACACATCTTGGCTCGTCTAGCCAAAACTATTGTTGTGAGTTCTTTGGTAATCTTGGCCTTTTCTTTTTGACTGCTTGCTTGATACCATTTGGATAACCGGACCTTTCCCTGCCGGGACATCAATAATGTAAAATGAATTGCCATTTCTGTTACAGATTGGGCAAGTAATATGAATTAGCACAGGTATTGTTGGTTGGTGTTCCGTATGTTAACTGCCAGATTATCACCTATGTAATATGCCGGAAAAAATGATGTTAAGTGCCATATAAAACTATTACTTGATTGATTGATATATGCCTTTCAAATGTAAATATACATGCAAGAAATGATATTATGGTGATTAACAAACAAGAAGATTGTTCTGTCATTATATTAGATATGCTGCCAGATTGCGTGTCATTAGGCCTCTGGTGAGTTCTCTGGTGTAGATTCCAAAAACGCGAGCTGTTGGCCAACTTCTTCACATAATGCCTTCCTATCGACATTCTTGAAGTGGTTCAAATCCAAATTGACGTCGCAAAGAACGTAGTGCATTTGCTTCCATACAGTCAATTCGAGATCCAGACCCTGCGTCGTTTTAATTAGGGGGTACAACCGATAACGTTTCCCTTCTTCATTAACCGTATCGTGATCTTTCATGAGCTTCCAAGGATCAAGCTTAGGAGTATTGGCATGAACAAACATAATGCGGGGTTTGGGAAGTTTCTTGACAGCTTCAACATATTGTTCCCCGGAAAAGCTTTTTCTGAGCTTTTTCTTCTCCTTGCTCAACCTGAGATCCTCCACGGGATCGTATTGAGCCATGGCATTTCCATTAAATTCACCTTTCCTAAAATTTCCCAAGGCACCTAGGAACTGTCCAACCTGATAGTAAGTACCATTTGTGACAACGGTAGCGGCCAAGAATGTCTCCTTGTCTCCTTGACCCGCTGCACCTTGTGAGAACAAGTGATAATAATAATCAGGTCCGTACAGGTTGTAGTATAACGAAAGCAATAAAGCCTTCATGTGAGTCTTTTTAGATATTATCAATTGCCCTGATTCTGAGGAAGGATTGGGTATAGCTCCGACACGCTCATGAAGAGGTACGTTTTGCCATTCGAGTAATTCAGATTCATCTTGTTCAATGTATTCATTAGTGACCTCAGAGTATCTGGAAAGTAATTTTGTTTTACTTACCTCATGTCCTGCTATTTTAAAGTAATCAGGAGAAGTTGAACGTTGCCAAAAGTCAGGCCATACAATTAAACCTGAAGATACAAAAGGTTCCGAGGTAAACAAGTCCAGAGGAGAATGCACCAGAACATTATCACTGTCCATTAATAAAACGTTCTCGAAACTGGACAATAAGATCGCTAGCGATTTATATTGGTAACCTTTGAACGTGATCGACTTTTCCAATTCCTTATTGTCTCCAAAAAGAACAGTTGGTAAGTATAAGCATCTGGCATTTAGTTCTGGGAAAATTTTAGAACATAATTCGAGCTCATACTCCTCCATAGTTGGAATAATAACCTCAACGGGTAGTTTACATCCTTCAGCCCTCAAAGTTGTGATAGATAAAAGAACCAACCAATTAAATTTTCCCCCACCGACGAACACTATACCGTTTTTCTCATATAACCCATCTGGTGCCTTATCAGGGAGTTTGGCCAATACCTCGCTATGAGATACAGCCAAGGCATCAATCTGAGATTGGTTCAACACCAAGAACTGTGAAAGGTAATCTTCCGTGTACACAGGTCCTTTACCTGTTTCAAATCTCTCGGCGGTACAAAGTCCATTTGGATAGTTGTCCAATGGGCCTGCTAAAGGTTTGGATTCGAAAATCGATTTCAATACACTGGCATAGAAATCGTGCCCAATTTTCAACCTCTTCGCTAACTTCGGTTTCGAGTAATAGCTGTTTATGTGATCGATCTTCAACCTGAACGTATCCGCTTGATCCGTGCTTGTTGGCTCAGTCGACACCTTTCCAGTATTGCCTGACACAACCTTAGGCGGCGAGTCGAAAAATGAGGTTAAACCACATAAGAAATCTGGGAGGAAAGAACAATGGGAACCTGACACACTTGAGGAGTTCGATGACTCGCCATTGGACCACAAAAGATAATAAAAGAGAGAAACAACAACAAAAGCTGAGAGGAGGATGATGTTCTTATGGCGCCTGCGTTGTAAACGAAAATGTACCGCAACCTGATGTAAGAACCTCATGATGGTTGATTTAACAAAGTGGACGGACTAGCTTTATGGACCAAAAAAAGAACCTCATAACGAAACTGCATAGAGTGCAACATCCATCCACACGGTGCTCAAAAGCGTCCTGCCACTCCGAAAAAGGCAAGACGCGAAGAGCAGTCTGTCAGGAGGAGAGACTGTGGTACAAATGAATCTACTCTTTGTGGTTTGTAACGAATTGAGTTTCTCAATCTAGTGGTGGCACTCCCTAGTATATATTTTGAGGTATATTACACTATGTTATCTTGTTCTTTCGAATGGTTATGGACAAAAAAAAAATCTCGTACTCGCATCATGCAGCCTGTGAGGCAAATACGAGGATGCATCGCTTCAAGGCCATTTTTGGGAGGTGTCCCAAGATAACACGCGGCGCGTCAAAAAGAAAAAAAGAAAAATGAATCAGTTAACATCAAAAACTGCGCACACTAGCAAATGAGCTGCTGTATAATTTTGCATCTTCGAAAATGCAGGTGAATAATCTGTGATCCCCCTCTCTCAAACGCTGTAATACACATATAACAATCCGCAGTTGGATGCGAAGTCATCACATTAATTTTTGATTTTCCATCTTCGCTTTTTATTTTTATTTTTCTTTTGATCGTTTATTACTTGACTTGGATCATGCATTGACAAACATCGGAGCGGTCGCGAACGTATTTATTCATGTCTAGTATTTCTCAGTACAAAGTCTCTGCGTCTCGGCTCGCGGATGGGTGTAGTTTATAGCCTATGAGAGAATTGGGTCGAACTGGTTTCGCGGAGCAGGCTGCATTGAACTCCTTTTCATGTACCTAACGCATGACGATACAAAAACCTGAACCCCAGATTAGATTCTATTTACATCGACCTGAGTATTGACGGCTTAGGGACTTCCACTTTATCATATTGAGTGTCCACATTTGTGAACTGAAGCTGAGTTTATATGGGGACAAGCAGTAGAAAATGCAGGGTGCAGCTTAACTCACTGAACGAGAAATCTCTTTCCTGATCACAGGAACATTTGTTTCGCATATAATCTCTACCTTGTGGGCAGTGAAGGTAAGGCTCGTGATAATACCCTATGTCTCCAAACCACCACACTTGCAGATTGGATAGGAGCCAGGCCACTGCTAAAGTATGTACGGGAGCATCTCCCCATCTCTCGTAGAAAAAGCCACCAGTGCGATCCAAGTAATTGAAGTAAGACTGGTACTCCATGGACCGAAAAAAGGAGATGTCTGCAATCTCAAAGTTCAGCCAGAAATGACATAAGTTGTAAGTTCCGTTAGTATCGTAATTGCGAACAAATTCCAACATATTGGGCTTTGGTGTCGTCTTTGGTGCAAAGTGTCGATTGACAGTTTCCCATAAACTGGGAATGGTATCCTCATATTCAAACATCGACATGACAAAACCATAAGTCTTTTCATTCTCTCTCATAAATGTGAACACGTCATAATCAACATCACAATAGAACCGAACGCCTGGCTCTACTCTCCAGTAATATTGATACCTGGAAACCATGGGATGATGCTGGAAGAACCCCAGATAAAACCGGCACATATGTCGGTATGATTCACTTTCGGCATAAACTACGTTCTTCTGCCGTAGTTCCTCTCGTTTTTCTGCAGCAAGGGTTGCATTAATCCAACTTGGATAGCTCCAATGCTCTGGAGGAACCTGGCCAAAACTGAGTTTACCATAGGGGATGAATGAAGAAATCATTATAATAAATTGAAGCAGAAAAGGTTTATCATTTAAGAAGACCCAATCATGATGGCGGGCATGGTTGTAGCGATCTTGCATACTTTGGATAGTCTCGAGAAGATCATATACTTCGTCGTTACGACATAATACTAGAAAAGTAGCGTTCTCTTTTGATGCGATTCCAGGAGCCGACTTATCAACGATTATTGAGAAAGAATGCTCCGCAGGATCAGGTTCTTGAAGATAGTCCAGTACATGATTGGCTAGATCAATTGCCTGTTGAGTGACATCATCAGTCAAATTCCATCGAAAAATGTTTTCTTCTGCTCGAACATACAACAACAAGAAGAAAACACCAAACACTGATAGAAAAATCATGATGATGTCCACACGATAATTGCTGTGTCAAAAAATATCCCTGGGCATTGATACTTGTATATAGGGTCCACTGATGTCATAGCTTCGAAATTATTCAATTGCACGTAGCCACAACAAGGGACAATAGAAAAAAATAGTAAAAATAAAAATCGTCAAAACTATGCAAGGATAGAATCACCATATTGAAAACTCAGTCTTATGTTTTCTATTCTTCGGTTGCAAGTTTTCCTCAATAATTGCCCACATGGGTCAGGGTCGCACTGGGCACGTTTCTGAACCAAGGCAAGAGAAGACGATTTTTGCTGTGAGGCTGAGATAACACATTAGTGAAATTACATACCGTTCTATTATTGTGGACAAAATTTTTTCGAATTGCTTCTTTCAGTCCTTATTTTTAATAGCCAGCGCCTCGTTTATTTGAGATTTCTCTTTAACCGCTGACAATCTTACATCGCCTCTATACCAGTCTAGCTTATTGGCCCTCATTTTGTTAGCGAGGGGCACAAAAAAAAGATCTTTGTATCCGTGAAATAAGGAAGGAAATTCATCGCTTCGCGCACAAAGTGTTTTAATATCGCAACTACTCACCATTTACCTACAGCCGCTTCGTGGCCGAACTAAGACATAGTCCCATCGCATTTCACAATAACTCCCCCTACAAAAACTGGAAGCATAACTGCGCATGCGGCTCGCACTTCAATCAATCACTGTTCTGGCATCATGGCGCATGTAAACAACAAGACCCCAATGCTGGATGACGACGTTCCAATCGTAACAGGAAGAAAAGCGGCACATTCACTTCGTCTTTTCCGTGGCGATAAAAGTACAGTCTTAGACTTGGACCACGAAAAAGAGGAGAATCGTCAACCAAATCCGACTTCCCCATCGGAAAAAGAACCAGATTCTACATGCCATCCGTTACTCGAGCCCGTCTCGTCAGCAACTTATTTTCCCCACACACCTATCAAGGAAGCGGATGTGGCATCAGACAGCTTAGGAGATCCAAATGGGCTTCAACACTTGACCGCTGACGTGGAATTTGATCACAGTAAGTTTGGCGACATTACTAAAATCCACAAGCACGTTCAAGACCCCGCAAAGGCAAATCAACTTTCTGCTTCTGAGAATGACGTAGGAATACAAACAGGTTTGTCATACCCGCTTACAGTCGAACTACGGCCATTTAAAAACAAAGTAGGTGGCCACACTGCCATCTTTCGGTTCAGCAAAAGGGCTGTTTGTAAGGCCCTCATGAACAGAGAAAACCTATGGTATGAAGCGGTAGAAAGACGTCACCTTGATCTTTTAAATTTCATGCCAAAATACATAGGTGTTTTGAATGTTCGTTACTCTAGTCTTGTCCAAGAGGGCCAATCACACCACGATAAGGATGCAGAGGGTATTGCTAATTTCAATACTGCTGAAGATTCGGTTCAATCAATTCAGTTGCCAGATAAACGGAAAATTCGTCGCCCCTCTCTTCCTTCTCACAAGGGACGAAAGGGAAGAGTTCATGAAGACGACCCTCCCCCGGAAGTGTCATTAGACGACAACAGGCATATCATTCCTGATCTTTTATGGAAACAATATTCAAACAGCGCACCTAATGTTAGTACTATGGAAAACTCCATTCTGCTGCCTTATCCAGAGAGCGCTGAAAGTTTTGATTACGGTTCAACCTCAGTAAATACAGATTTGCAAGCACAAGTGATCCAAGAAGTCTTTATTCCAATGGAAAAGTCTCCACATGAATCTCAAAATGATGATATTTTCTTGATGGATGATGATAACACTAATAATAACAACAGCAACGAAGTAAGGAGCTTGAACGGAAGGGATAACGAACTGATATTACGAAAGCATACACGATTCGAGAGATTCATTCTCCTTGAAGATCTAACTGCAGACCTTCACAGACCCTGCGCATTGGATTTAAAAATGGGAACTCGCCAATACGGAGTCGATGCTGATGATAAAAAGCAAGCATCACAAAGGAAGAAATGTGCAGCCACTACATCCAAAGAACTTGGAGTTCGCGTATGTGGTCTTCAAGTTTGGAACAAGGAGAAAAACAGATACTTCATGAGGGATAAGTATTTCGGCCGAAAATTGAAGAGCGGAAAGCAGTTCGCCAAAATCCTTGCCAAATTCCTTTATGATGGGGCAACAATATATTCTGTGGTGTCGAAATTGGAACACATCGTTGATCAATTAAAGAAACTATTCGCTGCCTTTGAACATTTAGAAGGATATCGCATGTATGGATCTTCTATTCTTTTGATGTATGACGGTGCGGCAGCTACATCATTGGCACAGGTTAGAGTTCGTATCATTGATTTTGCTCAAAGTGTAATTGCAGATGATACCCCAATTTCTTCGTTCAGGAAGCCACCACAACACCCAGAACTCCCTGATAGAGGATACCTTCGAGGATTGAGATCACTTATGCGCTATTTTAAGGCTATTTTTGAGATTTTAACTGGTGAGCGGTATGATGATATCATGGACAAAACTGCGTATCTACAAGCAAACGAAGAGAAACTTGCTAAACCGTGCTACTGGATTGGCACCTATGAAGAAGATGAAGAGATGGAAGACAAACTTAGCGAGGTTGCACAAGGGAGCGATATATTTGACTACTATTATGGTCAAGACACCGATGAAAGTGGAGTTTCCGAATGAGATTGTAATATAGATGTATAATAATGCATACAAGAGTATTCAAAGCAATAAAACAAGAAAGAAAAGAGCTTGTGCTATTTAGTTGGATTACAGACATAGGTATACATGTCTTTGATTATTTATTGAGTAAAATAGTATATGCATCCCAAAAAGAAATAATACCACAATGATACCATTTAGCACAAAAAAATCAAAGGATTATTATCGAGGGACAAATATTCTTTAAGGGTCATGAAGATGTTAAAGAGCTTAATCAGCGTTTCTCTTAGCAAGCTTCTTGGCGTGGGTTTTTTGGGTACCGAAGATCTTCTTATCTCTGTTCTTCTTTTGCTTTCTTTGTTGTCTAGAAGGCTTCTCAACCTTCTCAGCCAAACCGTATCTAACCAATCTGTAAGCTGGTTCGAATCTCTTGGCGTCAGCAACGGATTGGTAAACCAAACCGAAACCAGTGGACTTTCCTCCACCGAATTGGGTTCTGAAACCGAAAACAGAGACAGCGTCCTTGTCAGCCTTGTACAATTCAGCCAACTTTTCTCTCAACTCATCCTTGGAGACGTTAGCTCTGTTTGGGTGCAAGACGTCAATGACGAATTGTCTTCTAGCCAACAATGGGTTGGTGATAACCTTTCTAGTTCTGATAGTAACGGAGTCACTCTGAAGATGTTAGTATACTTGAACACATAAAAAAAGAACGTGTAATCCTTGGAGAAGGAAAAATAGGAATTGCAGAGGGACGGTGACGTAAGTTCGAAGTTACTACTCTGTTGAATAGAAACAGCAAGGATTTTAAATTAAATGTGAAATAGTGGATCTGGGTATAGTTTAAGGATATAACGGGAGACAAGGATGCACATTCAAGTATTGCTTTGGACGAGACATACCATCTTGTTAATCGGCGTGAAAGTTATTAGGACAAAGAAATGAAAAATTTCTCAAAAGTTTTTTAGTTTTTTCCCTCAGTGGAGTTGGTGGGTGTGCAGGACTTGGGCTTGCGCTACATTCTGAAAGCAGTCACGATAATCACGTGGACATATTCCTGTTATTGCGGGTGCGACTTGTGGACAATAGGATAATTAAGTGGTATTGGTAATAGGACCACCTGAAAACTCTATTGATTAAAGGTTAATTCATGCAAGAGCTATAAATAAAGGCAATATTGACTCTTAGTTTTTTTTTTTTTTTAACTAATCACTAGTCAACGACTGTTTGTTTCCTAAGTTGAGTACTACTTGTTAGGAGTGCATATAAATCAAATACTACATATTGTGGTATATCTTAGATGGCATATGTGTTTCACTGTTTAATTTCAACATCAGAGAAATGTGATCCCATTCCTGAGTTATGTCTACTCCTAGATGCAGTTGGCATATTTTTTGTTATTATGCCCTCTTGTCTTAGTCAAAAAGTCAGTGAAATGGTGTATGGAAAAAAGGAGGAATGAGAACTGCATAACTTCCTATATCGCAGGCTTCTACACATGAAACGTAAAGTAAGAATATATATTTTAGTTTTGATTTAAGCTGTGAAGTAACTTAAATTATTTGAGGGATCATAATGTTCGTAACACTTATTTGCGGATAGCCATTCTGACAGCCTTGGTTTGGGTGTAGTTGTCCAAAACTTCCTTACCCATTTCTCTGCCCATACCGGAAGCACCAAAACCTCCGAATGGAACCATTGGGTGGAAGTCGTTGTAAGTGTTAACCCAAACGGTACCAGCCTTAAGTCTTCTAGCAACATCAATACAAGTGTTGACATTGCTGGATTGAATACCGGCAGCCAAGCCATATTGAGAGTTGTTAGCCAAAGTAACAGCGTCATCAACGGTCTTGAACTTGTGGACAGTGATGACAGGACCAAAGATTTCTTCCTTGACAATGGTCATGTCTTCGGTGACGTCACCGAAAACGGTTGGCTTAACGAAGAAACCCTTGTCACCATCTCTCTCACCACCAGTCAATAACTTAGCACCTTCCTTCTTACCAGTCTCAATGAATCCCAAAATCTTAGACAATTGGTTCCATGAGTTTTGAGCACCTTGCAAAACCTCTTCATCGAATGGGTTACCAACCTTAACAGACTTAGCAGCATTGACAAACTTGTCAACAAACTCGTCATAAATACCTTCTTGGACGTAAAGACGGGAACCAGCACAGCAGACCTCACCGGAGTTGTAGAAGATACCAGTGATAACATTTTGAACGGCAACATCAAGGTCAGCATCGTTAAAGATGATGTGTGGAGACTTACCACCCAATTCCAAAGTAACCTTCTTCAAGGTACCAGCACACTTAGCCATAATGTGCTTACCAGTGGCAGTAGAACCAGTGAAAGCAACCTTCTTGATAACTGGGTGGTCAGTGATGGCGTTACCAGTGATCTTACCGAAACCGTTAACAACATTCAAAACACCAGGTGGGAGAACATTGTTTTCCTCAATCAACTTACAGACAAACAAGGCAGACAATGGGGTGGTTTCGGAAGTCTTCAACACAATGGTGTTGTTGGTAGCAAGAGCTGGAGCAACTTTCCAAGTGAACATCAACAATGGGAAGTTCCATGGAATAATTTGACCACAGACACCCAATGGTTCTCTTCTGGTGAAGTTGAAGTGGCTTTCACCAGTTTCAACGATACTGCCCATGATCTTGTCGGCCCAGCCGGCAGTAGATCTGAAGCAGCCCACAGAAAGAGCAACATCACCCCTGGCATTTTGCAAAGACTTACCGTTGTCCAAGGCCTCAATGTGGGCCAAGGTCTCAGCGTTCTCCTCAATCAAGTCAGCCAACTTGTTCAAGGCAGTGGCTCTGACTGCAGGGTCGGCTGCCAGCCAGCCACCATCGAAAGCTTTCTTTGCTGCTTGAACAGCAGCGTCAACATCTTCCTCTCTGGCTTCGTAGACATGAGTAATCTCCTCTTCGGTGGAAGGAGAGATAACTTCAAAGGTCTTCTTTTGTTGAGGCAAGACAAACTTGTTGTTGATAAACAAACCAGTTGGTTGTTCGTAGGTAGTACCGTTTGGCAAAGTGACAGGTACTGACAATGGCAAGCTGGAGTACAATCTAATCAAGGATGGAGTCCAAGCTGCGCGAGAGGTTGTTTTAGCAAAAGTAGTTCTGATCATGGCTAATGGGAGAAGGTAGAACCTAGAGAAAAAAAAAGAACACTACCGGGATTAGGGGTTATACGACTATTTATACCATTGTTCATGACCACAGAGAGTGGGGGAGAATGTATGGGCTTTTCGTCCCCTCATCAGCGGGAGCTACTTACAGTTTGGGTCTCATATACAGGGAAGTGGTGTTTTCTGGGGTTGCACGTAACACCGACATCTAATCCCGAGCCTCGTTTGGACAGCATGAAGGTGGAGACCAACTCCTCCACTCTATTGAGTGCTTAAGCCCTATTAGATCAAACAATACAGAATCATTGGATTCAACGTCTTATTCTTTCTATGTGTCTAGAATTATTGTGCCGGAAGCAACTATTTAACCCCATGATGACATAATACTCAATGAATTTTAATGTGAGAACTAGATCGTACAGGAAAGGTAAAATAAGATTTGTGGTAGAAACACTGTACGGAAATTACGGATTCATCCGAGTGCATCCGGATATGGTTGATAAAAAGCCAATTCCGAGATATGGTTCTTCGTTTAAATGTGGGTGTTCCAACATTTGTTACATTGTATTGCTTATTTGCTGAGCACGAAAGGCCGAGATGGGTCCGAACATCTTCCTGTACAAGAGACCACTTCCTCCGAAAAGCGGGGCCAACATGCTCGGAGTTTGCCCCACCAACGGCTTTTCATTCATCATCGCATTTTCCGGAGTTTAAGGACCATAACCAAAGTAAAAAGTGTGAAAAGCTTTAACGAACTCACATAGATGTGTATTGCTACGTAGTACTTATTAGTAAGGAGGTTTGTACTGGAAACGCGGAATTGAGAATTATGTATCTATGTGTCCTCAGTACTTTAATCTAGGTAAACCCCACGTGTAAATCCTACAAGTGTTTAGCATTTTAGGTTGGTTCGGACTTAGAATCACATCTGAACTAGCACTCACTTTTTATATTTTTCAACTTTAAAATTTTTTATTTTTTTCGGAGTTTTTTTTTTTTTTACTTTCTTTGTATCTTACATCTCCGCCTGCATACACTTCTCTAGTTGTCAGTATAGTTGATGCCTGCACCTTACAAATCAACTTTCAACTCATCTCACCATGTCCCAAGTCACTTGGATCAGAGGACCCATCTGTGGAGTAGACAACTGTCGTTCGAGATTGTACCGTCTGAGTGCTGGCCGCAAATTCTGTCAATTTGGACATGTGGTTGAAGGAAACTTCGAAATTGATGATGATGACGGAGATGTAGTTACCCTGACAAGAAGACTTAATGTGACACTCACCGACACTGGATTTGGTGCTCGAGTATCTCAGTCACAACATTCTGCATCACAGGGAACACTGAGACAGGAGAAGAGACTCTATGGTTTGGCTGGCCGGACCCAATACTTTAAATGTCTCCAGTACCTTCTTAAGAAGCTTACTAAACGGACGGTGCAAGTCTTTCATATGGACTTGGACCGAAACACACGCATGCTATATGAACAACAGCTTATCAAATCAGTCAAACTCATCTGGTTTCGATGTGCGAAGTCCGTATTTACGTCTCACTCGCCAGCAAACATCGACTTATATGTGTTCATATATTTGGGAATACGTCAGCTAAACCAGTACCCCGTGTATTTAGATGAATTCCTCGAGGCACTTAAAACAAACAAACTACAGTATATTGAACTTTATTCTCTTTTACCGAAGGACATGGCACTGGTTATGACGATGGCAGGCATTGCATTATTGTCGCAGAACCCCATCCCTATCGACGATCTTTTTTACCGAGGTATCAGTCGATGGTTAAGTGTACTTCCACCAAAGCAGAGTTGGTTTTTGCCGACGGAGTACTTCTACCGGAATGCATTTCGAGTCTTTGTGGACTTAAACCTTGGTGAAGCTCCACTTCTACTTCTTATGTTTCATCGTCTATGTGTCTACATAGTTGGCCCCTCATTCAAGATAGGCGCGTCATTCCAGGGACCTTGGAACTTACCTGAGGGTAATTTTGTGGGACTCTTGCAAGTAACAGTAAAGCTTTTTCTTGCTGGACATCCAAAATCAGTGAATCCTACTCGATGGTGTAATTGGGTTTCAACGCAGCGGTCTGCAATTCCATTTGTAGACGATAAGTATCACAAAATGGAAACGACTCAACTTTTGGATCTTTCTGATGAACAAACAGAGAAGTATTGCTCGTGGGTTTATGATACGTTGGTATCAGACCAATTTAAAGGCAATGACGAAGAACTTGGCACTATGCAGAAGAGATTATTAAGAATCTTTTCAATGGACGGGCTTTCAAACTCCAACACGGAAAACTTGACTGGATCAAGAGTTTATCCAGATTTAGAGTTCAAAAAGCGAACATTACTGCGGACTGAAATGAATGAAATGGAACAAGAACTTGAAAACTATCTATGCTATCGCTTCGGACTAAAACGTACCTCTTTGCGTCATATTGTGCGGTTAGCTAATAACCGGTTATCTTCTGCATTTTCGAAAGAACAACCGAAGGAGCCTAAACTATCGCTTAGGCGGAGAATTGTATCATTGTTTGAGTGAACCTTTTTTTTTTTTACTTTTAATCTTTTTTTCTTTTCTATTTATACATTGCATGAATACTAATCTATAGAAATCATCACGTATTAGGAAGCGCGCACGCGTAGAAGAGTGTGATAATAAAAACACTGATTGCACAGGCCATTCCAAATAGAGGAACGACTATACAGATTGACCCATAGCAGACCAGGAGCATAGATTTAGGCAATCTAATAGTCTAGTAGTTATGGCGGTAGCTAATACTCCTGCAGAAATAGCGAAAGAAACAAATGGTGCAGAAAACACTACCGTTTCAACCATCCCATCTCCTTCTCCAAAACTACCCGATGAAAGAAAATCTATCGAGAATGAATTGGGAGAAGAGGAGCGTTCAACTTCAAACCCTGAAACACCAAAATTGGCATTGAGTAGAGAAAATACGCCAGACCATTATGAAAGTGACGGCGCATCTGGATACTCCGACCATACTACTCAATCACCCGCAAACAGTGACAATGAAGGGCAACAAAAGTCCATCGCCCCTCAGTTGGCTATCGAAAAAGCACTTAAGAGGAAAATAGATGAAACAGAACTTGATTATGATCCCGCGAATCCATCAGGGTTGATTCGTGAGAAAGTCCGCAAACGAATACCCGGCAAGATTATCGACAAGCTTTGGTCACAGTTAGGTTCCGATTCCTTAAGTTCATTCGGAAATATGTGTGATATTGCCTTGAGCAATGTGTTAGAAAGATTTGAGGGAAGTACATCTCAAGAATCAAAGATCGCCGAAACTAACCGAGTACTTACCAGCCACTGGCTCAGTAATACTATACCGAAGTCGTTCATGGCAAGACTCAAGGTCACTAAACTACCTCCAACCAAATCATTACAGGTGCGAATGAAAGGTTTCGAGGGACACGATTTTGACCCCCTCAACATGGATCAGGTTCTAAGAAAGAAGGCAGTTTGTGAGACTCATTTACTGGCCGAGTTAAAACAATTGCAAGGCCTCGAGGATTATTACCGATCTCTCCAGTCGTCATATGAGCAAGATGCCAAATACTTACATGATTTTACGAAGACAACGACAAATTTAGCCCACGACATTTCTCAGGAACGCACAGAGAAGATGCAACAATTACATTTGACGAAACTGCCCACAAATGACAAAGATGTTCAATTAAACGATGGAACAATTCTGACTTTGAATACAAGTTTCTCGCCTCACACTGATGACGACGTTGGGCAACTTCTCAAGGATTTAAAACATGTCATAGACTCTGCAAATGCCCCACTTCAAAAGCTATTCGACTTCCGCGATAATATGGAATTAATCCAAAATAAGATTAGCAGTCGTTCCAAAACTTTCGAAAATCCCACTTAATCTATATGAACCCAGCATATGGTGACTAAGTATAGATTGCCAATCTCGATTTTGAAATTGCAGAAGCCATCCCGTGCCTCATCCCACACCGTACCAAGGGACAGAAAAATGTCAACATTAGCGTCAATATCACTCGGGGAAGTCAATGTCGTCACGAATACAAGAAATTTGTGTCTTGAGCTCTTGGAGGCTAAACTTATTGAAACCTCACTTATAAAATCATTGCGTGAGACATTCAAGTGGTCCTGATTCAGTTCTATGAGTGAGGTTAGATATGCTTGGTCCACAGGCGCATGCTTGATATTGGAGGCAACTTGCAAGGAAATTGTCATGGTGGGTGTTCACTTTATAAATTGCGATAATACAAGTTATACTGCATCGGATGAAATATGTAGGACTCCCTATGTATATTCTGGTTAGAACACTTCCATTATTCCAATAATTAGTAAACACGGTACGGGAGAGACAGCTATGAAGAATTATTCTAGAGCTCGTCATTATCCTTTTCTCATATACAAAATATTCGAATTTTTTTGTTTTTTAGTATGAGTTGGGAGAATTGGTGTATGCGTCATGTCTCATCGGCTCGGGAAATAGAGTATAACACCGAAGCGCCGAATACACATGAAAAGAATGCGACTATTCTTCCTTCACCACCTAAGTACTGTCGAAGATGGCAATTTTTCTGAGGAAGACTAAGGAACCCCAGCTTAGTGGAAGCTCAGCGGATGGCGACACATCTTCGATGTCATCAAAATCTACATCATTTTCTACCTCTAGTTCCAAGAAGGGTCTTATTAAGCGTCATGTCCCATTTGAGAATCCCATTGGAGAAATTAAGCCACCTGTATTTGATTTGACGAAGGAGCAAGAGGAAAAATATGAGCAGGTCTTGAAGCATTTTGAAAATTACGTGAAACAAGATATCCCTGTGAATGACAGCCATAATGCTCCTAAACATCCTGTCACAGATGAAGAGAAAGCATGGCTCACAAAGGAATGTTTCTTGCGATACTTACGCGCTACGAAATGGAAAGTGGACGCATGCATTAAAAGAATAGAAGAGACAATCATTTGGCGGAGAACTTTTTGCGTTGTTGAGATTCCTGGCCATACAGACGAATCGAAAAAGCTTACACCCGAATTAGTGGAACCAGAAAATTTAAGTGGTAAAAACTTAATCGTTGGCTACGACTTTGATAACCGTCCATGTTTGTACCTTCGGAATGGCTACCAAAATACTTCTGCATCTATGAGACAGGTCCAGCATTTAGTTTTCATGTTGGAAAGAGTCATTCAATATATGCCTGCAGGTCAAGATACTTTGGCGTTATTGATTGATTTTAAAGCGGCACCAGCTCATTTGAATCTTTCATCTAAGTTCCCATCGTTAAGCATTTCTAAGCAGGTGTTACATATCTTGCAAAACCACTATCCCGAGAGATTAGGTAGAGGTCTATTTACAAATATTCCTTGGATAGGATACACATTTTTCAAAGTTGTGGGTCCATTTATTGACCCATACACAAGACTGAAAACGATCTACGACCAGCCCTTCGAGAATTTTGTTCCCAAGGAGCAACTAGACAAGGAATTCAACGGTATACTCGACTTTGAGTATATTCACCTGGTCTATTGGAAGGAGATGAACGCCATTGCCGATAAGAAGTATGCCATATACAAAGCGAACCATCAAAAACTAGGTGGTGGCATTGGGTTATCCGAATACGACTTAAAAAGAGAAGATATAGCTATCGCAAGTGACTGAAGTAGCTAGGTTGGAGGCGAAAATGAGGCCAGTATAGAAAAAGAAGCGCTACGTTCTAGGTCTGCTGCACACTTCATTGACTGACGGTTAATCGTTTTTTTCAACCTCTCTCATTTCCTTTATATTTCATCGCTATTATAGATACTACTTATTAATTTTTCAAACTTATTTATATCTTTTTTATCAAAGTATTATTTTTTTTTAGTCTCCTACAGTCTAAATATCTACTTGAATAGTTAACCCCAAATGCAGGTTCCACGTTAAGGGCGCGCCTTCAGTACCTTATCAACTTGCGTTTCGACTCGAAATTGCATGCATGTTTGAATAAGGCAAGTTGATTTGAATTGAATCCAAGGGGACATCATTAGAATTACACTCTCACAAAAAATAAAATGAAAAACTCGCCCCATTTTCTAAGAAAATTTAAACTGCCTCAGCATTCTTCGCGTACCCATTGTCTAAACATACGTATCTATTCGAAACCCCAGAGAAACCTGCACTGATAAACACGGAAAAAGCCGCACTCCGTGTCATTTTCCAACTAACGACTAATGGGCCTCTTTCGAAAGATACTGAGGAAACCACTTCGGAAAAGACAAAACGAAGCCTCGGAACCACATGATAAGGTGCTTAACACAACAGAAGATATAGAAAGCAGAGAAAGTCTGGGGCTCCTGGCGTTTCATGGCCTACCTCTGCCTCCACTTGAGCTTCTTCAAACCCTGGACCAACACGATGCACCACTAGAGACTCTACGAGAAATAGTCCATGATCTGCCAAACAGAAATGTGCTGATGAACTATGGAATTGAGGGTCTGATGTGCTCCTGTTCACCTGTTCTCTCCGAATCAGAAACTTTAGCTTACACCAAGCAACAGCGATTCCAATTGCAGGAAACATACGAGGAGAACTTCTCTATGTATTTACCATTTATCCTTCGCAGAATGCGTGCGGTAGCTCTGAACAGACCTCCACTGATAGCCACGGACACAACTGCATTCTCTGAGGCTACCCACATTATGGGTAGAGAAATATCTAGGTACACCCACAAACGGACAATGGTGGTGGCTCTGGAGCTTATCAGGAGCAAGTCATATTTTTTTGCCAACGGAGAGTCTTTTGAACTGTTTAAACGCGCCAGAAAGCAGAAGCGCAAAGGAGGTGAATGGTTACCTGCAGAGGTAATTTCTTCCACTGATTCTAACGTCAATGCTACTACCATGAAGCCCAGAAGAAGATTCAGCACAGGGATCTTGCCAACTCTAAGAAACCAAACTCATCAGAACCGAGGACAGCAGCGCCGGGCTACTGTGACACCAGAAGCTGCAGCACCACAGTATTTGCTTAGAGAAGATAGCCAACTGTCTCCAAATTTTGAAACTTCCCCGACACGCTCAACTGATTCATCAACAGAGGAGCCGTCACTGGAAGCTTCTAGCATGCCTTTATTTAGAATCCATGTTCCCTATTTATCTGTGTTCCTTAAAAAGGTTCCCTATATGAGATTCGAACGCTTTTCTTCTGATGAAGAAGCTCAAGATTTTTGCACAGTACACATGAGAACATATCAGTGCTTCCGGCGTTACATAATGCGCTTCACTTTGGATTCGAACCAGCTCCAGTTAGTGGTATTCCAAAGCAACTATCGCCCTTTTTCTGACTTTGTCTATAAGAACACCAGATTCCGCGTAATCGGCACAAGCGTTGCTGCGCAATACTTGGCAAGCTATAATCCCGAATTGAAACTTCTTATAATTGATGAGGATCAAGTGTCACTCTGTGATAAGATTGTCGAGGGCCACAACGAAGCACATCCAGATTCTGTTCCTATCGAAGCGTACGTGAATCCAATGCCGAATCCCAGCAACACACTCTTATCGGACTATGACATGTCTCTGATGGCTAGCAAGAGTTATATCCCAAATAATCTACCTCCTTTTGGAGCTTTCTTGGATTCATGTGCATACCAAAAGATGAAAAAGATTCTACCAAAGAAGTACTCTGAAGCAGGAAGAATCGTTCTTTATCAAGATCCAGAAGATCTCAGCAGTTCCGATCTTCTGTCACCAAAAAGCGTTGATATGGACCTGTTAGTTCTCTCTACAGTGTTGTTGACACTACGGGAAACCAGCCTTCGCACCACTCCCCGTTACAGCAATGGGGTTTTCGTTGGAAGAATGGGTGCTCTCTCTGGAACCATGGCCACCTCCACTTTTGCCACCAGTTAATCATAGTATGCATCGTTTGTAGAAATATATGAACTCATTTTTAAAAATGCACGGCACTCCTACTTCTCTTCAAAAATCATTCAGACTTTGTATTAATTATTGTTTTTCGAGTGATTAATTATACTATTTTTATTCTTTTTTTCTTTTTTGTTCGCAGACAACTTCCATCCCGTAAACAACTCACTCGCTTACTTATATAGGGCATTGTGGAGAGATACAATTAACGACTTGGAGATCTAGATCTGGAACGTTCCCTTTTTGGAGATGCTGATCTGGAGTAACGACCGCGACCATATTGATCGGGAGCCTCAACTCTGTGGTTCGTATCTCTTCCTGAATGCTCATCTGGAGGCGGTGCTCTATTTTCATAATTACGCTCGCTTCCATCCCTACGACGTTCTCCATTATGATACCGGTCGCGCAGGTCGTACCCTGGCTCGTCACCGGGTGCACCACGGTAGTCATCGTATCCACGATATCCATAACCGTCTCTTGCATAACCGTAGCCGCTATCGCGACCTCCATAGTAACCACCTTCACGACCGCCTCTGGATGGGTATGCTCCTCCGTAACCTCCGTAACCGCCTCTCTCATATCCATAACTTGGATAACCATATCCGCCACGGCTTCTAGGTGGTGGTGGGTAAGGTCCGCCATAACCGTAGCCGCCTCTTCCGCCGTAGCCACCCCTTCCACCATAGCCACCTCTGTAGCCTCTATAACCACCTCTACCACCATATCCGCCTCTTCTGGCTGAATACGGATCGGATCGGGCGAGTTGTACCACAAGTCCATCTTTCATAGCATAGGGCAATTGTTTCCCGTCTAATTCTAGAGCCTTCTCGCAATCCTCTGGGCTCTTGTATTCAACAAACGCATATTTTTCACCATCATCTGTTCTTGGAGGAGGGATGTCTAGTCTTACTAGTTCACCGTATCTAAGGAGTTAGTGGGATGTTCAACGTTGTACTGATCGAGGAGAAGGGGGATGATTTGAGCTAGAGGAGAAAGGGGACAAACCGAGGAAAGGAGGGAAGGAGAAGGATTGTGCGAGGAAGGCAGAAGAAGTTGACGTAAGCAACAAGGGAGGTTGATTGGACTTATGGATTCACCTAAAGTGTGAGTAAGAGGAGAAAACAAAGTCGAAGAAATAAGAAATGCAGAGGCGGGCGATCAGGATGGATATGGGCACTTACTTTTCAAAATCAGGGGCCAAATCAGCAGCCTTTGACTCCTTAGTGAAGCCTGTCACATATAAGGTGTTTTTTGGCATTGTGGACTATGGTTGTTGGCGTTGTTACTTTTTTTTCGGATAAATTTGAGCGTGATAATTAACATCACGTGAAAAGATTGATATCCAGAAAACAAACAAACTTTAGACACAGCTGCGAAATTCGAAATGTAAGACGACAACGATAGACCAGAGACAAGAGGAGACGGAAAGAAAGAAATATTAATATAGGGAGAACAGCATTAAATTGTCGTGCCTGACTTGCAAAATTGTTGACCAATGGGACATCAAAGAAGCTTAGAAAAGCCCGTGTGGATACCAAGTGAGAAAACACTATGCCTTTTATGAAACAAATAAGAAATGATGACAGTCAGAATTTATGCAAGCCAAGCTATAGTCTTGCTGAACCTAAAATACGTCGATCTATTGTTCAAGAGAAAGCGTGGAAGTTGTATCATGTGACGTGCGTAAGTTACTGATGACTCGTGACACCCCCAACATCACACCCAACATTTATCATAGCAAGATGCAGGAGCACTATCTACCAGCCCTTAACACACTGCAATAGTTGTACCTGATATAATGACTTGGTGCTTTTAACATTTTTTATGTTAAGTATCTACACCCAGATTTTCATTATTAGATAAGTGATACATGTCATGTCCAGTAAGCTGATCTAGTAGCATTTTCCTGTCGTAGGTACTGCACGATACATAATAAGATCTCTCTTTATTGTAGGCGGGGAGGGTCTGTGTACTGCAGGTAACAAAACCCTAGTCGGTCTAGCAAGAAAAACTAGAAAAAGTTACGGTAAAATCAAACAAGTAGGTGACAGAACTCGTTTGTGTACCCACCTATCTCCCTGCACTGAACATCAACTCACACCTCCTCCAGATGACAACAAAGGAAGAAAATATTGACCCTACGACTCTACTACATAATTCTCATGATGATCAAGATATATTGAACGAATTCTTAGACCAACGTGTCTTCGACTCATTGAATGCAAATACCCCAGAACCCACTTTCTCTACGAAGAATAATACCCTTGAAGCATTCCACTCTGATCTCCTTTCTCGGCTAAAAAATGAAGAACAAGAAGATGCGATGCATTTCACAGTTAAACAAGAAAACATGTCCACCGAATTATCGTCTCCTCACTTTTATAATGATACAAACGACTACCTCTATTTAGACCAACCAGGAGATGAACCACCTAGTGTCTATACAAGTCCACAAGCTGCTGTCCAAGATCCAACCACTAACTCTGAGCTCGATCAATATGATTCAGTACGCAAAGAACTATCCAAGGTAAAGTTTGGTAATATTTACATGAAGATTTGTCCCCCCTCTATTGATGTTGCAGATCCGTCTTACCTAGACTTTTCAGAGAAGACTATGGCAGCACTTCCATACAAACTCGAAGTTATTGATTTGCCTCCTCATTCCAGAGTTGAGACACAAACAAGAGTAAAATTCCGCATATCCCCTCCCCCTCCACAAACGCTTCTTCACATTCCACAAGACTTGATTTCCAAGAGTAAATTTTGTTTACAGTCTCCAGTTGAATCCCTTCCCCAGACTTTAAGAGAGAGTATGCTCTTTATGGACACGTACGTCCTTACTTCTGACTTGAAAAGATCATGTAGTATGTGCTTGAGATGCATCAAAAGAGAACAGAAAAGGGCTCTGAGGTCTAAATCAGGAGTGGGTGAATCAAGTTCGTCAAATTCCCCAAGTGCGAATACACCGGGTATGCAGAAAAACTATCCGAATTACTGGTCTGACGAAACGATGGTTAAGAAAGCCATTTTCTTTAACTGCAAAGAGATTGTAAGTTTTCCTCCGCCCACCGGTTTAAGTCATGAGGAGTTTAAAGCATTTGACCTTTCTGCCAGAATTATATGTTATTGCAGACATCATAAAGAACGTGAGGGCTTTAAGCTTCTCTTTGTTTTCAAGGACTGTAATAACAAAGTTGTCGCAAAGCATGTCACCAGCCCTATTATGATTATGGATAGAAAGAAAACCTCTTCCTCCCATGGTAAAGAAACCTGTTCCAATACTGGTATATTGGCAAACGGTATGAGTGGCCATGCCCTGTCGACTGGCTCTGGACAGGATATCGAATGTACATTACACCCTCTTTCACCCAACTCAATCGATGATTCTACGACCGAGGCCTTGGTCAACACCGATAATAACACTGATACGAACATGAACTCACGAGGGTTGAAGCGGAAAAAGTTGTCATTCGATGACTCGTTCAACATTTCAACTAATCCAATGTTCAATGGTGGAAGTGGATTCTCTCCATTGAGTAACAGTGACACAAATATGTCGGTGCACAATCTAAACTCAAAGAACAGTAATGGAGTTGCAGCACAACATACATTCGGAAGCACCTCAAGTTTCACGTCACAATCATATGCCCAACTGCAGCCGATTGCCAGAAGAAGGCTGCAGCAACAGTTGCAAACAATTCAACAGCCTAACCATCAGCCTACAATCCAAAAAATTAT
Source organism: Clavispora opuntiae (assembly GCA_030574075.1). Taxonomy (NCBI): domain Eukaryota; kingdom Fungi; phylum Ascomycota; class Pichiomycetes; order Serinales; family Metschnikowiaceae; genus Clavispora; species Clavispora opuntiae. Next base: position 665,120 of record JAJMEJ010000001.1, read on the forward strand.
TCCTGCTCAAGGTCCGATCAGAGGTGGTATTGAGGTTACGTTATTAGGATTCAATTTCCGTCCAGGTTTAGCTGTCAAATTTGGAACTACAAATGCATTGGCTACCCATTGTTGGTCTGAGACTACAATCGTGACATATTTACCACCTGCTTCACACCCTGGTCAGGTATTGGTAAGTTTTGAAAACCATGAAGATATAGTCTTAAGTGGCCATCAACTGATTTTCACATACACAGATGATACTGATAGACAGCTCATAGAGTTAGCTTTGCAGATTGTCGGTTTGAAAATGAATGGAAAACTTGAAGACGCAAAGAATATCGCAAAGCGTATTGTCGGATCAGACACTTCCAATGGGGCTTCTAGCCAACAGTCTACCCCTGCATCTAATACCCAAGGAATGAATCAGGCAAATATGGAATGGTATCATAATGCTCATAAAGCGGTCGAGGTATTGACAAGCTCTGATCTATCTACGGAAGATATCTTAATCAACTTTTTGTCATTAGTCGATCTTCCTAATTGCCCTATCATTATTCCCAATTGGCAACTTTGCAATGAGGAGGGTCAAACAATGTTGCACTTGGCTACGTTGAAGAATTACTCGGATTTGATTAAGTTTTTAATCACGCATGGTTGCAAAATCGATATTAAAGATAATCAAGGTATAACACCATTGTTTCTTGCATCCTTATGTGGTTACCGTGACTTAATTAACGTTTTCTTAGATTGCAAATCGAGTTGGAGAATGAAACTTGGAAATGACAAATTCCTAAAAGATTATTGCGATTTAAATGTTCTTGATATTTTTAATGAATTAGAGGCCAACTATAGTACTACTGGAGAGACAAGCTCTAACTTTGGTTCAGGTTCAGACATCTGCGAAGATGGGTTGAACAAATCTTTGAGTGTTGATTCACTCAATTCTATGTTTATGATGGATTATGGAAAACACGTTTCTAAGATGGTGATGGACTCAGGCTCTTCGACTGAGATAAAAAAGAATGACCGAACGAAATCTGATAAGCGCTCCAAAAGAGAAGTTTCCAAACTGAAATCAAATTTAGGACTCGCTGGTGACTTTTCAGATTTTGCCGATTCAGAACGTGAAACGGATGAATTCTCAGAAAGAGAAGAGGACATCGACATTTATGAAGATAACTTTGCTGATGAGGAGGACGATTACGTGGATGAAGATTATGATGACAGCTCGGATGACGAGTCAAATGAAACGAGTTCTCGTGAAGCACAAAGGGTGGCGCACTTAAGGTCTACTGGTTTGTGGCAAAAAATGAAGAATGCTATGTTTTCAAAGGAACTGGACGCAGAGTTGCCATCATATGACGACTTGTTCCCATTTGGAGATTCTTCTGCACTTCCGAAAACAGATGCTGAACAGGCCTTAAACGAAAATGCTAATGGAGCTAGTAAGGTGTTCGAAGCGACCCTGTCGCGGCAGGAAGATGGAGAAATTGCTTCAGATTCTTCGGAAGATATGGCTATAACATTCATCAACCATCCTCGTAAAGCTGTGGAAAATGATAAGATGTTGTTGTTCTTCTGGATTCCAGTTTTGGTTATGATTATTGGTTTTTTCGCCTATGTCTCGATTACAGGCTATGAGATCGAGATGGTTGAGAGGTTGAAGGAGTATTGCAGGAACTCCATTGGTAATTTAATTGTGGGCCATGAGCGTTTATCGCGTGTATTTTCGACCACGGTAGCTAGTTAACAATTATAGTACCCTTTGAATATGAATATCCCCTTTTGTATTAGCTACAAGCCTCGTCACACTGAGTTGTGATGAAGGGGTATCCAGTAGCATTTCCGCATTTGTCATGTATATGCACACTCATATCTAAATTTGTAGTCACTATTTTTCGTAGAAAGTTGTCGTGAAAGAATGCCCTCTGTATCTGGAATGAGAATAATTTTATTGAAAAACAAAACCACTCCTCTAGATTCCTACCATGATACTTTCACTTCCACAGGACATAATCCCGTGTTTATTCCTCTCCTAAATCATGCTCCCGTCGACATTGATGAAACCACCGCATATCTCAGCAGCAGCTATTTTTTGAATGAGGTAGATCGTTTTATCATCACGTCACAGAGAGCAGTTGAAGTATTCCACGAGTGTCTTACTCGTATTGGAGAGCTGGAACCTGAAAAAATTCAAATAATCACATCTAAAGTGGGTTATACTGTTGGTCCCGCCACAGAGGAAATTCTCCGCAAAAAGGGATTTTCAAATGTCAGAGGAGGTGCAAATGCGGGCAATGGTTCTAAATTGGCCGACATTATCCTTGAAGACTTGCATGAGAAGCAATATAGACTCGTTTTCTTCACTGGAGTAATCCGCAAGGACATCATTCCTGTTAAACTAAAGAAACATGGAATAAAGTTGGAAGAGGTTGTGATTTACAAGACTGAAGCTAAAGAGGGAATTATAGATAATTTCTTATCCTGTTGTCAAGAGCCTATTGACTGGGTAGTCTTTTTCAGTCCACAGGGTACTGAAGATATAGTGGATCATATTGCCCAAAGGAAAATTAATTTGGAAGGAGTACGAATTGCAAGCATTGGACCTACAACGCAAGAATACTTAAAAGCGAAAGGAATTGTAGCGCATGCAATGGCTGAGAAGCCTACGGCTGCTGCTTTATTTGATGAGATACTTCGTTGCACAAGTTGATTCAATTAACGGGATATCTCATAAAAACCTTATTATTAGTATGCGCTTTTACGCGCGCACGGGACCCACTTTTTGATATAAATTGAGGTAATGATTATTAATCACATTTACTTATAAGCATTTACTTAATAATAGCATTGAATAATTTAAGCTCGACGTACAAGAAAGACGTTCAAATAAAGATTCCTAGGTAGAACCTTGACATCTACTTCCTGGTTTCTTTAACGACATCAATGATCTGTTGCACGACACCAGGGTTAGATAATGTGGAGATATCACCAAGTTGGTCCTCCTCACCGGCCAAAACCTTACGTAAAATTCTTCTCATAATCTTACCTGATCTAGTCTTTGGCAAATCATCCACCAACAAGATTAACTTTGGTGCCGCGAAAGGACCAATTTCCTTTCTGACAGTCAAAATCAACTCCTTCTTCACAGCATCAATGACGTCCTTGTCGTCCGCCTTGAACTTGCTTTTCAAAGAGACGTACGCTGCAACAGCTTGACCCGTCAAGTCGTCAGCGTATCCGACTACAGCACTCTCGCCAACCAAGTGATGTTCAATCAAAGCTGCCTCAATTTCAGCGGTGGAAAGTCTGTGGCCAGACACATTGACGACATCGTCAACACGTCCCAAAATCCAGTAAAATCCATCCTTATCTCTGGCAGCACCATCTCCAGTGAAATAGTAACCGGCGTAGTGTCCAAGGTAGGTGTCAATGAAACGGTTGTAATCATTGAAAATACCACGGGCAATTGAAGGCCATGCGTTCTTAATAGCCAAGACACCTTCCACTCCGTCTTCGGTAAGTCTTTCACCACTCACTGGGTCCAAAATGTGTGCGTCAATTCCGAAGAATGGGAAAGAAGCTGAACCTGGCTTGGTTGGGGTGACACCTGCTAATGGAGTAAGCAAGTGCGAACCCGATTCAGTTTGCCAATAGGTATCAACTATATGGGCCTTTCCACGACCGATGTTGTCATTGTACCAATGCCAAACCTCGGCAGCAATTGGCTCGCCGACAGATCCTAATACTCTCAATGAGTCCAACTTAAACTTCTCGACAAAAGAGGTTCCGGCCCTCTTCAATAAACGTAAAGCAGTAGGAGCAACATAGAATTGGTTGACTTTGTACTGGTCAACGATTTGCCAGTAGCGAGAATAATCTGGATGTGCTGGTGTACCTTCAAAGACAACAGTAGTAGCACCATTAAGCAAAGGACCGTAAACAACATAAGTATGTCCCGTAATCCAACCAATATCACCAGCGGTGAAGATGATGTCATCCTGATGGACATCAAATGTGTACTTCGTAGAGAGCAATGCCCCAAGCAAGTAACCAGCCACATTGTGTTGCACACCCTTTGGTTTACCTGTAGAACCTGAGGTGTACAACAAGAACAATGGATCTTCAGAGTCAATTGGCACAGGTGGCGAGTAGTTACTGTATTTGGCCAATTCCTCATGCCACCACAAATCTCTCTTTGGGTTGAAAGGAACGTGCGATGAACCTGTACGCTTGAAAACGATCACATTACGCACTTGAGGTAAGTCTTTGAGGGCCTCGTCAACAATCTTCTTTGTTTCAATGGTCTTACCACCACGCTTACTCTCGTCAGCGGTGATAACAATTCTTGAGTCAGCGTCAATAATTCTGTCTCTCAAAGAAGTGGAAGAGAAACCAGCGAACACAACAGAATGAACAGCACCAATTCTAGCAATGGCTAATAAGGTCACAATTCCCTCCGGGATCATTGGCAAGTAAACAGCTACAGTGTCACCCTTCTTAACCCCTGCTTTGGTCAACGCTTGTGCCAATTTGCTGACTTCCTTCAATAATTCTGCGTAGGTGATAATTCTTCCAGTGTCTGGCTCATCACCTTCGTAAATGATAGCAGCCTTGTTTGGGGTGGCAATTGCCCATCTGTCTACCGCGTTATAGCAGGCGTTCAATTGACCACCAAGGAACCAAGCTGGTAAATCACCGTTTTTGAAATCATCAGCAGGGTCTGCTGGGTAACGAGGAACCTCAAAAGGTTTGGACCAGGATAAGAGCTCCTTCGCTTGATTGCCAAAAAAGGTACCTGGATCCTCAATGGATTGCTTGTACATTTTTTTGTACTCGTCCAAGGAGGCTAAGTTGGGTTCATGGCGTGATCTTTCAAAAAAAGCTTTGGGTGGTTGCTGAGCAGCCTCATGGTCCATGGCTAATTGTTCAGGCATAGTAGAAGTGATTGACAACCGTCTGGTGTCATGTTAATATGGATATGGGACGTGTTTAAATAACCCATTCGGACTTTGCCCGCGACCCCACAAAACTGATTTTTAGACCCCACAAATTAAAGATGCAGGGCGACTGAAAAGAGATAGTAAGCGAAAAGGAGGGGTTCGAAATGTTGTGGGGCGAACACTCTCGATTATACACTCCTTCGGATTAGGGGGAACAAGATGAAGAGATGAATATCTCGGCATTGCTCTCCAGTCCAGGTATGGGCCAAATATAACTAGAACATAGTCCGCTTGTCCGACTTTATAGCGAATGAAGATCGGTGTAATTTTATTTGGGAGGTCCACGCGCCGTTTTACATGGCCGATAGTGACAAAATTGAGGGAGGTACAAGCTTTTTTTTCTACTTGTTGGGACACAGCCTTGGCATTTCTGTGGTGGTCCCGGGGAGCCCACCGGCTTCGAGAAAACTAATATGTGGGATATGTCTACTCACCCGCACACCTCTAGCGGAAAATATGAAGTCTATTTTCGGGGTAATGGGTCTGTTATGTCATCCTTTCCTGGCGTTATTACAAAGCAACTTGATTTCATTTGGTTTGGTACACGATTTATTGGATGGTGATGCATCGATATGTGAAGGATCAGATCGATTTGAATCTCCGCTCAGATTCAAATTTGCGTCTAGTATATATAAGCCACATGTTCGCACAATCAATTCGTCCGAGACCTGCGTTGTATTTGGAGCATAATGGGTTCCCTTATTCGAGGTGCTCGCGCGGTTCTAACCCGTTTAAAACAATAGTCAGTTATTGCATGTATTCCCTTATCGGACTACAGAACTCAAACTGTCATACCAAATTTGCATCAAATTGCTTAGGCCATAATCATTATGTCCATCATTCACCGAGTAATATGCATCGCCCACTTCAATTCATCGGCATACATGTCATTTCTGTGGCGATGCGAATACGAACCTAGTTAGTTACTGTGGCAATGTGTATGATTGTCTCGCTAGTGTGCATACAAGTACCCAAATGCGCCAGAAGTGTATTGATTAGGTCCCACAGAAAAAAATTGTACATTGGCTAAAGTTGCAGGTTGAAAATTGACAAGCAAGTTAAAAGTCAAAATAGAAGAATAAATGAAAGAATGAATTAAATGTGAAACCCAATTCTCAATACGACATATCTTCTATGTTTGGATCTGGCTGCATTCCTTTTTCGGAAACCTGAGGCAAATCCTGTGTGTGTCGCACCGGACCATCTTCGACCTGTCTTCCACTATTGCATTGGATATCGTGAAGAGCATCGCTTCTCGCCATCTATTCTCCCATTCCCATAGAAATATAACATTTGCTCCCCATGAGTGGCATTGCCCTCAAGCTCACTTCTTTATTAGTGAGAACGGTAGCTAAACCCATCGCTACCGCTGTTAAGGCCCAAGCAAAAGAACATGAAGCATTTCGTAATGCATGTATACGTGTGGCACAGACGGTTCATAAGACAGATGTGAAGTTACGTATGAGGCTCTTGGGAGAAAACAAAATAAAGGTTCGACCACTTAATGATAAAAAGGCGGTTGAGAATGGAGCCAACTTCCTCTCTGAATTCATTATTTTCCTGGTGGCAGGTTCATTAATATTGTATGAATCATACCGTCAACGGATGAAAAGCCAAAATGAAAAGCTTACAGTGAAGAGCGATATATCTGACCTTCAAGAGGAAATATCCCAAGTTAAAGAACTCGTGGAGAAGTTAATAGTAGATCTAGATACATTGCAGGAAGGTGCAGAATCCCTCAAGATCCTAAAATCTGACCCTACACAAGGGCCTCCAGAGAAGAAATAGATCCATGTTAAATAGCGATTTTAAAACGACATCGAATTATTATACAAAACATTTATAGTACATCTGTTAAGCTGGCGTGTACCAGCTAAATGGTTAGTGAGAATAGGGAATGGAGGCAACAACTACTTCTGTCCCTTCTTCCTTTCAACCTTCAACAATAACGCCTTGTTAATGTGTGGCAAAACACCACCATAGGCAATCGTGGCCTTGATCAAATTGTCCAATTCCTCATCTCCTCTGATAGCTAACTGCAAATGTCTAGGAGTTATTCTCTTCACTTTCAAATCCTTGGCGGCATTACCGGCTAATTCCAACACTTCGGCAGTTAAGTACTCCAACACTGCTGTCAAGTAAATTGCTGATTTGGAACCAATTCTAATCTTGTTCTGCGCAGTTCTCTTTAAGTATCTCTTAATTCTTCCCACAGGGAATTGCAAACCAGCTCTCGCAGAGTGTGAGCTGGCCATCTTGTTGCTTTCTGCAGACTTTCCTTTTCCGCCATGAACCTTTCCTTTTCCTGACATGATTAATGTTATAAAGAGAGTGGTATTATCTTGTTTACTTTCGCGTACAGTAAACACTTCGCGCATGTACTGTGGTGTTACCCGCACGTACCAATATGCGACTTGGAGTATAGACCAACTTTATAGTAGAGGAAGGGACAAATATGGATTAGAAACATTCTCCTTCAATAACTTAATTATTCAATGTTCTCTCATCGCCATCCAGCATGATTATCGTTTTTCAATCTTTTTTGAATTTTTTTTGTCGTCTTTAGGAACGGGCAAGAATATCGTGGATTGTAGAAAACTGTCAACAAAATTTTGTGCATTGTTTATGCCATCCAATTGATCGATCTCCTAAGAAACTCACTCAAGTTCTCTTTCGTTACCTTGATTCTGAAAATCCGCCGTGTATTCGCCCTTTTGTCATTATTACTGGCAAATAAATAAAGTGGAAATGAATTGACTTTCGCAAGTTTTTTTAAAAATGCCTACACACTACCAATATCTAAGCACTTAATCAGATATGAACAATTATTGACATGAAGCATAAAAACTATGACAGTAAAGTAACTATTTAATTAATGGATGATTTCCCTCATTGCATGAGCATAGGTGTTGATACCTCCATATTCAAACCTATACATACATTTAATTTATCAAGTAGCTATTATTATCTATGAATTGATTACGAAATGGGTTCCTAATTTGTCTAAAAGTCTTTCCATCTCAATACGAGAAGTTTGAAGTTCAGTGCAGATAGAATCAGTGTGTTGAACCCCTTTCACCAACTTGATCAACTTTACGAGAGTTTCACGCTCTGAATCGTTGTCCGTATCGTCATCACTATTATCCGCATCTTCGTCAGAATAGATTTCGGCTTTCTGAGACATTTCTGGATCGGAAATAGTCACATCATGTTCCGAAACACTGGATGAATCACTGTCGGTGTCAAAAACCAGATCATCCAAATAATCATTTGTTTCGTTATGGAGGCCCGACTTATATCTATCAACATTATATTGAAAGCTAACCGTTCTTTTCTTTCTCCCCATTTTAAGATTCGATTCTTGTGTGCTATACTTTAAGAGGCCAGCCTCTTGTCCCCCAGTAGCAGAATTCGTCCTCTCTCTATGCTCTGTCTTCTTGTTCAAACTATTGAGGAGCTTGTCCAAATCATCGCTCTTTTTGTCTCCATTTTCAAGAGAATTCTTCATTGAGTGGAGGAATGGGTACAGGTTCACCCTATAAATGAGACCCCGCACAACTCCGAAGTTGATGAAGCGTCGGATATCAATATTTTTCAATGCTTTTTGATGCTGAATATACCAATCTTTGATTGTTTGTCCCTGGTTGAGCAGTCGATAAAGATAAAACAACGTAGCTTTCAGAGGAACTTGAATTGGCTGACTAGTGAGCTTGAAACTCTGATTCATGGTGTTTAATGGACTCGTCGAGTAGGCTGCTCTTCGGTTAAAATAGTAGGAGCTGTTTCCACTATCTTCAGTGCCAAAACCTTCAGACAGAGTACTCCCCTTATTGAGAAAGTTGCCCAGATTACCTGGTGTTGCCGGTGTTTGTGGAGTAGTCAGTGCAGAAACTTCTTCAGCGGCTGTAGAAATAATATATGCCTGACACTCTTCAGCCATACCATTGCTCTTTAAAAAGTTTCCTATGTTATTTGTTGGCGCATAAATATTGTTAAATTGAAAGATGTCTACCATAGCAATGCATTGGTAATGCATAAGGTGCTGAATACATTGCTTTGTTAGTATGTAATCAGCATCAGCCAAATGACTAATCTGTCGTACGGAGTTGATACCGTTAATGTAAGGAAGAATTTTTACCATTGTCGGGTCCCAATTGACATCAATTAGCAGGTTCAATTTCACTGTAAGAATTGGGACTTGGTATGCTTTCAAGTTTACTGGAGGAGGAAGAATGGGGAAAAGTTTGATATCAACACTATTCGCTGAGTCAATTGGGATGCAACATTCTGAATAGTTGTTAAGATCTTGGTAAATTTGATGGATTAAAGAGCCAATGGATTGCAACGAGAATTTCTGAAACTTCTCGTGGCCAGGTTGTTGAACATCGTTGACATCAGCAATGCCTGAAGACAGGGAGAAAAACAACAGGTCTTTTCCAAGTTTACTTAGAAGTAATGATTGTTCTTCTAAAGCTCGAAACATCTTTCCCATTCGGCGAATTGCAGACTCGTACGGCGTGGTATCTGAATTATATGGAAAAACGAAGCCAAAGTTGAAGTTGAACGAATTTCTCGAGTATCGACTACTTTCAATATTCACCGGATACCCTAGAACTTTAAAACCATTCACTTTGAATGAAACGAGTTTGTTGCATAGCTGGGGTTTCGGTATAATGTAGTTTTTCACTGTATCGAAGTTAAAAAGAACTTTAGAAGGATCCACATCCGAGTTACTGGAGAAGCTGGCTATAGAGCATTCAGGTACTTGATGGACAATTTTAGTCCCTTCCGTGGGATGAAATACAGCATAGAAAATGCCGACTATGGGGACAAACCCTTCAACAGCATCCATTGTGATTTATGTAATATCAAGGACGCAAAAAAATACAGCGCTCGGAAAACGCTAATCAATAGCGAGGTCTTGGTATGGAAAAAAAGAAAAGCTCCGCGACGGGGAATTGAACCCCGGTCTACCGCGCGACAAGCGGTAATTATAGCCACTAAACTATCACGGATTTCTTGTAGTGCCTTCTCGGAGCCATATATTTCAAAGCTTGACGTTAAGTCTTCGCACTATTGTCGTTTCTTTCTCCTCGCCAAAATCGCATACTCGAAAACCATTAAGCGTCAGGCTCAACATTTCCGGGTCCCCATATCCTAGGCATAACTTCAGAGTGTCAGACCCATAATGTCAAATTCAGAGAAGAAGAAAGCGCTGTCGTGTTATCACTGTCGTATAATCAAAAGAAAATGCGATGGCAATATGCCCTGCTCAAACTGTAGCAGGAAAAATATCGACTGCCTGTATTCCCACACAGATCGTCGCTCACAGAGATATTCTGTTGGGTATATCAAATCCCTTGAAACCAATAATGAAGTTCTCTGCAATACCTTGGCACTTTTGGTCAGTCTACGAAATGACGATACACAGTTGAAGGCCAAGCTTGAGAGCTTGAGTACCAGTTTTCCTAATCCAGGCGTGAATACTGAAGCAGAAAAATACGCAATAGAAGTTGCCCAAGAATTCGAAAAAGATCGGGAGGGTGGCTTACCAGGAGTTGGCCATATGCGAGGTTTAGGTTATGTTCCAGGAATGAGTGGTGGCACAGAGGTATGTGAAATGACAGGAATAGAAAATATGTCGGATATGGATTTGCCCAAAACACCAGAAAGTGACAAAGATGAGAAGTCTTGCCAACTTGACACTCTTTGGATCCAGAACCTGAACCCGATAGTTTCGGTAACTGACAATGTAAATGAAGGGCCGATAACATTGGAGCATGACTTTGAGTATGTAAAAAAGTTGATCTGCGACTTTTTCGAAACCCAATATCCAACAATAATGCTGTCCCTTCTTGATAAGCATACTATTTTGAAGGAGCTAGAGAAGAAAAACTTTGACGGTGAATATCTTAAACCTGAACTAGCATACGCTATTTGCGCCAACAGTAATAACCTTACTTATAGGGAAGCTGGGATGTACTACGATTTGGCATCGCGAATGGTATTCTTTGACAATGTAAAACCAACACTTGCTAGGGCACAAAGTTATTTTCTTCTTGCGTCTCATCAGTTTGCGATGGGACAAATGCTGAATGGATGGCTATTATCTGGTCTAGCTTTGAGGGCAGGTACTGACATGAGATTTGATTGCGTTCTGGATCCAGCACTTAACAGATTTTTTACGGCAAGTATTTTGGCCGAGTCATATATCTGCCTTGCTGTTGGTAGAAAATCATCTATCGCTTTGAACAACAGTCCCATTTTGAAACTACCCACTGAGACCGAAAAAGATTACAGGGTATTTAAAGCTTGTGTGGAATTTGCTGAGTTTACAAGGGATATGTTGAGACTAACCTACCTACCTATGAATCTTGATAAGGACCCACGAATGAACTATTTGATGAAATTCAATCGCCTGAAAGGGTTTAATGTCAAGGTTTTAAAATGGAAATCTCAATTGGACCATTACTGTCATTGGCTGTATCTGACATTGAAATCATCCAAAACCGTGGCAACTGACAACCACATGTTGAAATACTACTACTACTATGTTCTTCTTTTCCTCAATAAGCCGTATTTGCATGTTCTGCATGAGCATTCGACTATGTACATCATTGAAGAAATAGCTAAAGAACTCAATGTTATCATTTCGGCTAGACTCAGAACCTTACGCTTCAGTGATTCAGACGAAATACGAACCGCGGCTATATCTGAGTTCCCCAACCCAAGAGTAGACACAGAACTCTTCAGATGGTCTAGTATGGATGTTTGTATGACTACTCTCTTGTGTCATACGTTGGTGACATTAATTGTAAGTCAACCAGAGCATTATCTATACTTGGAAAAATACTTCAAAGTATTTACTGAGTTTTTATTTTCCATGAGCTCTAGGAAATACAGAGCGGAGAATAATCCACTTTATGCATGTATTAAGAGATACAACGAATTCAAAGAGAAATCTTTCAAGACTTCAAAGAGTAGTCCCGGAAGCGACTCTCTGAGCTTAGAGCATTCAATGTCTGACTTTGGTACTGAAAAGTCAAAGTGTCTGGAAACAACGTCTAGCAGTGCCAATATGGAAAATGTGAGTGGCTTTGTTGGCTCATCTTTGTCAAACCTTCGGAACCCAGAATATAGTCGTGAAGGATTATATTCAAGTGGTCCAGTAACGAATACCCCGCACAATGAACAATTGTTTGGCAATAAAAATCCGCAGTTTGAGCATTTCTACGAAGAGAAAGATTTACAGATGTTGAACAAGTTTCATCTATCAGAAAATCCAACTATATTCACATCATTTGTCCAACAACCTCAGCATCAGCATCAGCATCAGCAACAGCAACAGCAACAGCAGCAGCAGCCGGACATTGTGAAAAAAGAGAATAATGATTTGTTATATCCAAGGATGGCGCAAGAAGGGCAACAGTGGAACAATTGGCAAACAACACCGGAACAATTAATTCCCCAACAGACGTATACAAACTACGCTAGTTATGATCAATTGCCTCCAGCACAGGATCCTTTTGACCAGATGATCAACACTTTGTTCAGTAACACAGGTGAGGAATTTTCTGTTCAAAGAGATGCTTCAACTTGGGAGTCTTTGTTTAATGAGCTGGCTTTACCCTCTATGTGAGACAGAGTTACCTCCGTCTTTCTATTTTACTTCTTTATTTTTAGTTTCATTTCCGTTTAAAGTTTGCCAAAAGAAACGGAAGGTATGTGAAAACCAATTACTCAAACATATATAATTAATATACCAGATTATATATTAGATCTATGTGCTTCAAGATTCATTGACTTCGGGCTTCTCTCATTACATAGTCCGCTGGCTCCGGGGAAATAACTCTGTGCAGCACCCCCGCGTTTGAAGAATTTTCTCGAAATTTTTCCGCCACTTTCGCGCTCATATATAACCCCAAGTTTTCACCTCTCAGTCCAAGAACCGTGAAACTCGTATCATAATGTTGAGAGCCCGTGCTTCTGTTGCTAAGAATTTCCTTCGTCATTATTCCCACAAGGAGCTTAAATTCGGTGTCGAGGGTAGAGCTGCCCTCTTGAAAGGTGTCAACACCTTGGCTGACGCTGTCTCTGTTACCTTGGGTCCAAAGGGTAGAAACGTTCTCATTGAACAACAATTCGGTTCTCCAAAGATCACCAAGGATGGTGTCACCGTTGCCAAGTCCATCACCTTAGAGGACAAATTCGAAGACATGGGTGCCAAATTGTTACAAGAAGTTGCAAGTAAGACCAACGAATCTGCTGGTGATGGTACCACTTCTGCTACTGTTTTGGGTAGATCCATTTTCACTGAGTCTGTCAAGAACGTTGCTGCTGGTTGCAACCCAATGGACTTGAGAAGAGGTACCCAAGCTGCTGTGGAAGCTGTTGTCGAGTTCTTGCAACAGAACAAAAAGGAAATCACCACTTCCGAGGAAATTGCCCAAGTTGCCACTATTTCTGCCAACGGTGATGCTCACATTGGTGCTTTGTTGGCTTCTGCCATGGAGAAGGTAGGAAAGGAAGGTGTTATTACAGTTAAGGAAGGTAAGACCTTGGAAGACGAGTTGGAGGTCACCGAAGGTATGAGATTCGACCGTGGTTTCATTTCCCCATACTTTATCACAAACACCAAAAACGGTAAGGTTGAATTCGAAAACCCATTGATCTTATTGTCTGAGAAGAAGATCTCTTCTATCCAAGACATTTTGCCATCTTTGGAATTGTCCAACCAAACTAGAAGACCATTGTTGATTTTGGCTGAAGACATTGACGGTGAGGCTCTTGCTGCTTGTATCTTGAACAAGTTGAGAGGTCAAGTCCAAGTCTGTGCTGTCAAGGCTCCAGGTTTCGGTGACAACAGAAAGAACACCTTGGGTGACATTGCTATCCTTTCTGGTGGTACTGTCTTCACCGAGGAATTGGACCTCAAGCCAGAGAACGCAACTATTGACCAATTGGGTTCTGCAGGTTCCATCACCATCACAAAAGAAGATACCGTCATCTTAAACGGTGAGGGAACGAAGGACAACATCCAATCTAGATGCGAGCAAATTAGAGCTGCCATCGACGATGTTGCTACCACTGAATACGAGAAGGAGAAGTTGCAAGAGAGATTGGCTAAGTTGTCTGGAGGTGTTGCCGTCATCAAGGTCGGTGGTTCCTCTGAAGTTGAAGTTGGTGAAAAGAAGGACAGATACGACGATGCTCTTAATGCCACTAGAGCAGCTGTTCAAGAAGGTATTTTGCCAGGTGGTGGTACTGCCATGATTAAGGCAACCAGAATTTTGGATGATGTTAAGGCTAAGGCTGAAAACTTTGACCAAAAGTTGGGTGTTGACATCATCAAGTCCGCTATTACTAAGCCAGCTAGAAGAATCATTGAAAATGCTGGTGAAGAAGGTGCTGTCATTGTTGGAAAGATCTATGATGAACCAGAGTTTAACAAGGGTTACGACTCCTCTAAGGGCGAGTTCACTGACATGATTGCTGCTGGTATCATCGATCCATTCAAGGTTGTTAAGAATGGTTTGGTCGACGCTGCTGGTGTCGCCTCATTGTTGGCAACTACTGAGTGTGCTATTGTTGACGTTCCTGAGCCAAAGTCTGCTGCTCCTCCTGCAGGTATGGGTGGTGGAATGCCAGGCATGGGATTCTAAGCTCGCTTAAACTCTGTACATAGTTTTACGAAAATGATATTTATGTCAAAAATGGCAAGTATTGTAAGTGTCGTAAAAAAAAATACGAATCCCAGTTAAAGTATTCGAGACATGGATTTGATTTCATCGCATCTCAAGATGCGCGCCCATACAGAGATGATGGGCACAGGAACATAGAAAAAAGATAAAGCACATCCAAGTTCGACATCATGCAATATGTTTGAGCAGCCGTATAGAGAGTATGTTCAGCAGAAGCGGAACAGCAAGCGAAAAAGGCTACGGCTACTTTTACAAAACCACACGAACAACCGAATATTCAATGAAATCGAACGCGAGCTCTCTACCACACTATCACAGAAAACTAGGATCCATCTCCTGCGACGAATCCAGGAAGAATTCTCCAGAAGAGCCACCCCAGAAGAAACGTATGAACAATGGTATCCGACAATGGCTCCAAAAGGAACCATTAATGAGCAGGACGTGTTACATTCCAAGAGCAGTATAGGAAATGATGACTTTGAGACTACCATGAGACAAGTTCTCTACAAAGAGGTAATGAATATCATGAGTCAACAGCAAGCAGAAATCAACCCGCAAGATGATGCGCATGGAGCAGATGAACAAGAAGGGATGGTGGGCGCCACTTCGAACGATGTCCATGAAAGCGAACTCAGCACCAGCGATAGCGATAGCGAGGAAGAAGATGACGATGAATCAAGCTCAAATGAGTCAAGTGGAACAGAGAACACTCCATTTACAGACTCAGATGATGAATCAGAAGAATTTTCAGAAGACATGAAATATGCATTTGCGAAGTTGAAGGCGTGGGAGAATGACACAGATCCACTACGAACGTGGGCAAGAGACAAGTTTCTGGTACAAAAATGGGGCCTTGAGAGCATTGGTTTTGATGATGAGGCAGGCCAATTTTCGGTAAAGCGACAGCACTTAAGGTCTATCACTTCTTTGCTTCATATAAATATTGTTAGGCAGAAGTGGGATCTTGCCTATAAACTATTCGGTCTTCTAATCCGTTTCAAGCAAGTAGATCTACGTTTAATCTGGCCACTTGGAGTGGAAATCTTACGAGGTAAACGAAGAGAACTTGAAGAATCAAATCCCTCAAGACTTGACTTGATGAAGACTCAAAATTTCTTAGAATGGCTTTGGCAGTATTATCCAGTAGTGAGACTCAACACCATCTCACATAATGAAAATATGGGCCCAGTTTTTAGATCGGGTTCTATAAATCATGCACCTATGTTTGTGATTACACTACTATGGCAACTTCTCGTGGATAAATCGTACACAAAATTGACCGATACTCTCGATGATTTGCTCATGCAACCACCATACTCCACCGATGGACTATTTTATTTAATTGCAGCTTATTGCTGTATTGCAGAGAACATACACTTGGCATCACGTATCACAAAGTTTGACGAAAACCAAGGGCTTTTATCAGATTCAGAGGATGTGGGTGACTTAGCACATGATGCAATGTTGATGGGGTCCAAAGATACTATACGAGCAAAAATAGTAAGCAACAATCAAAAGATTGAATCGCACTTAGGGTCATGCGAAAAATACAACTTTCAGTACCCACGAGAGATAATTGAGTCAGAAATCACGACGTTCAAATCCATCTTGGACGGTGCTAGAAGCTTCAATGTCGATCCGGATGTTTCGGAATCGGGAACCAATGCTCTGGCGTTGGAATTCCTGTTAAAAAATGGAAAAGTCATTGCTCAACCTCCAGGCCCAAATTCCATTCCTATGCACTTCTTATCCCGGGTCATTGCTGGCAAGACAAAGAATAAGAGACAATCATGGGTATGGGGCTGGTGTACTTTATCTCCTGATGCGAAAAGTGGAATTTGTGATCTCTGTGGACAAATAATTCAAAGACTGTC
Organism: Clavispora opuntiae; assembly: GCA_030574075.1. Taxonomy (NCBI): domain Eukaryota; kingdom Fungi; phylum Ascomycota; class Pichiomycetes; order Serinales; family Metschnikowiaceae; genus Clavispora; species Clavispora opuntiae. The sequence goes on from JAJMEJ010000001.1 coordinate 681,680, forward strand.
GGGTTCAACAATAATGCTAAGTAGACATTTAAGACAGCACGGTGTTACTGAGAAAAAGCTCAGCACCAAGAAACTTCAAGCTCTCAAATCAGAAATTTCCGCCTTACTTCCGTTCCAACAAGAGATCCAAACCACAAATCAGACACCGCGTCTTCTTGACTGGAGTCTCATAGTGAGGCGTAGAAGAGAAGCTGCTGAGAACGTGAGACCAAGAGAAGAGCCTACTCAGAACATGAGTGCGTCATCCGCAACAGCAGATTCTCCAACAGCAGATTCTCCAACAGCAGATTCTCCAACAACAGATTCTTCAAGCAGGATATGCAACACAACTCTTGATGAGAAACCTACAACGCACTATGGAATTGCGAATAATGAAACTAAACAATCGCCCTCTTCGGCAAATAACACAAATTTGATAAATATGCATGAACAATCTGATCATAATGCGATGACTCTGACTACATATACACATATTGACCCTGCATTACAAGGTGTTGTTGCCACGCAACCTCGTGTGGCATTTGCATCTTCCGAACTGGAGAATGAAATCTTGGACCATAAAGCCAACAATGGAAGCAATCTGATTAGCGAGTCAAGAAATTGGAGAAGGGTAAATGAATTCTCGCAAATTTCAATTTCTGACAGTGACGAGAATCCTAATGATGATGGTAAAGAATTAATTTTTGACAATCGAAATAGAAGTAGAGGATTTTTCGAAAGCAGCGAAGAAGAAGGAAATGAAGAAACCGAAGCCAACATGCCGGCAACTAAAAATGCATCACAATCACAATATAATACAAAGGACGAAGGCTCGTATTACTCTGCTAGTTGGATGGAAAACACAACTAACAATAACAATGATTCCGGCAATGATGCATATGAAGATGCACAGGAAGATGCGTATGAAGATGCCCAGGAGGACTTGGACATGTTTCCTAACCCTTTGGAAGAACATAAAGGAGATTACGAGGAATCAGATGAATTTGATACTGCTACAGAGAGTTTTTACTCCAGAAAGAACATTTCAGAATCACAACAACAACAACAACAACAGTCAGATATGGAATTCGATTTCGAATTCGATTAAGTACCATTCATTGTATAATCAATTCATGATGATGTGTGTTACAAATAGACAACATAACAATCAAAACTTATTCGATACCTGTATCATCTATTTACTTCCCTTTCCAAACCAAACATAGGGATATTCTGCGAGCCAGCTCTCACAGTCAATGTGGCTGAATCAGATGAGTTTAATGAAACCCTATATTGTTCACCTGAAACTCTAGTAGCAGGGAATGAGGTCCAATCCCGAGGAACTTGTGCCCGCTGCTGATATGAACTCAGATGCGAAAGAGAGTTTCCTCTTGATACAATTTGGGTATGAGATCTGGTTGTAACTGGAGGTGCGTTGGCTTGATTTACCTGGCCAGATGCTGTTTCTGTGGGTGCTTGTGGAGTGGCGCCTGGACTTGCCTGCGGCATTGATTGCTCGGGAGCAAAGACATTCTCTCGACAAAGAGGACAGTTGCTTGAGCGTTCTAACCAATCCTTTAAGCATCCCATATGAAGAATGTGGCCGCAACGAAGCTTTTTGGGGTATCTGCGGGGATATAATTTCTTATGACGCCTGGCTGCGTAATCTTCTGGGGTATACATATTCTCACGGCAAATTATACAAATGTAATCTGCCTCATTGAGATCTTGCATGGTGGCGTCGGTGAGCTGACGATCCAAGAATTTTGCTTGTGATATGAAAAACATGAGTTTTCTTGTAGTTTTATAGACTCGAAGGATTGACGTGAAACATCCTTGAATAATAAAAAACGGTGGTGAAAGACCAGATTGTGTATACAACAAGTAGGAAAACATGATGTATACTGAACTTTGTATGGACGCCGACAATATATCCAATGATTGTGAAAATATTGGCTTATTCTCCCATATCCTTTCCGTAGAATTGGCATCATCATCATCATCATCATCATCATCGTCAATTGCATTCAAGGTATCTGCACCATCCTCATTATCTCCACTTTCGGCATTGACTGTAACCGGTTGCGCTTCTTCGCGTGGGCAGCGATAGTACATCATTTCATAAACGTTCAACCCGAATTTCCAAAAATACGTTATGCCATCAATGGCCATAATGGCGCACTGAATGCCAAAAAGAATACCTCCAATTGAACCCAGATCTCCGAAAATATCAAAAACAAGAAACTTTGCTGCTAGTACATTGATCACAAAATTGAACGCAAGGTACAGGAGGTATTGATTGGTCACGAAAACTCGAAATATTTTCATGGGCGTATTGAAGTCATTAAAATGATGTACAACAACCAATTGGACATGATCCAATCTAGCAAGGTTGATTATAAGATGAACTTTAGACAAAATCGTAATTCCTGCCCATATGGTATTGAGAAGCGTATTCTTATCGTCGAACACAATCGGAAGTAGTAATACAACAAAAAATAGAAGTTCTTCAAGTAAACGGTCCTTCTCAATGGCCCGTATCTTTCCGTACATTATCAACACACTCAAGAACCCACTAGCCATGAAACAAAACACAACGAAGTTTAGAAGAATTGTGGCATGATACCCCCGACTTAGCTCGTTCATTAGAACGAAGTAGTCTAAGGATTTTGATGCCAGAGATACTAACGACAACCCGAATAGAACTGAACTGAAAGTTCCATATAGGACCAACCAAAAAGTGTTTGCAGCTGACATTGTTTCATTTGATCGATTGGTAATATCAGATGTGGAGTTCCGTGCGTGTCATATAGGAGGCTCTGGACTGTATATACACCCTCCATAACAGCTCCAAGACTCTACAAACAGGGCACGAAGAATAAATATACGGGTGATCCCGATCGTGAAATATAATATACAACATTCTAATTGGTACTATGTTACAGTTTAATGACAGCCAAACAATTATAAGTTTTCCGCTTGAGTGAAGGAGAAGTTTTTCCTGCGCTTCACTCCATTGATCTGGGCGATATGCAGAGAGTTTGGTGATTTCGTTATAGGCTTCATAGGGATACGAGAAACCATAGAAGAATTGCTTTGGAGTGGTAGTTTTGATGGTGACAAAGACAGCTTCAACAGGGAGAGCAGAGCTGGTTTCATGGGTGACGTTTTTGCTCTAATGGAAGAGACGGCCTTAGAATCAACCTTAGGAGATGTATCCAATGCACTGAGTTGGTCTTTAAGCTCGCTTAACTGTTCTTGTACCAGGTCAAGACTATCTAGTTCCCTCTTACGCTTCAAAGTGCTCAGAAGCCGATCCATTTGGCTCTCAGATATTTCTGTGATGTCCATTCCGCTCTTCATACCAACTGAGCTGATTCGTTCCGATAGGGTAGAAAGTCCATTCTCGAAATTCTTGTTCACCAATTCAGACGTTTGTCTAATTCGCAATTCGTATTCCATCTGTAGATTCTCAATTTCTTTTCTCATATCCTCAGCGTCCTTGCCGAGCTCATTCATGGTATTACTGATTGTTCTATTTGTATCGTGCAACTGCTCAGAAACAGACTCCTTACTGGATTCGAGAAGAGAAGCCAAGGCAGTTTTCATAGGCTGCTCAAAAATAGACTCGTTGCCCTCGAATAGATCATCTATCGTTCTGTTGAGACCTTTCAATATTAGATCCTTCAACCTCTTCTGGTTTTCTTTGAAATGTGTAGAACTGTTGCCAACAACCTCACGATATTTATCAGAATTTATATTAAATTGATCGTTCAATTTGCGATTCAAGCTTTTGTGTGATTCATTCACAACATTGAGATTTCTCTGAAAATCAATTTTCTTAACTTGTGCCAACAAGTCCATGATATCCAAATTATCCTTCATAATTGTTTCGGTTTGCAGAGCCCTTACTTGGAAATTTGCGTTCATCTCAAGTGGAATTTGGGACAAACTTTTTTGTAACTGGGACAACAGGGTATGTACAGCACTTTTGAGTGAACCGACGCCATTATTCATGTTAGTGTAGTCATCCTGTAAGTCGCTCAGCAATTGCTGAAGCGCAGTATTAACATGCGTTAGAGTATTCTTAACAACAGATGTCATTATTTGCTTTTGGGTAGAGTATTTATCCTGTAGTTCCGACCAATTGCGATGTGAATGATCAAGTTCTTTGCTTTTCTCTTCACATGTTGTCTTTAATACAGCCGAAGATGCTTCCAATTCGCTTAGTTTTGCTTGAAGCTCTTCAACCTCATTAATTTTTGCATTGAGTTTAGCCCTTAGACCTGCAACTTCTGTATTGCGCTCTTTCAAAATCATTTGACTTGAAGTCACCCTCGCTTTGAGTTCCTCATAGTTCTCGATACTCATCTTTATGCAACCATCTTTGTCCTTAGTTGCAATGAAATCCCGAGTCATACGGGAAATCTGGCCCGAAAGATCGTTGACAAGAACTTTCTTCAAAATCATTTCACTATCAAACGAGGATTGTGGCAAGTTCTTTATACTCTTAGCCTTCGACGCATAATTCAAAGTACTGAGGGTCTCTTGTACATTGATTTTGGCTGGGGAAATAGTTGCAATTAGAGCTGTTTTTGTTTTTCCCCCAATGGAACCTTGTAGTAGTCTAGTAAGTTTTGATTCTCGGTAAGGTATATGTTTTGCTTCCTTATTCTCGCTCAAGGAGTTAATTACCTTTCCAAGGGTAAGCAAACTTTGATTGATTGATCCTGCTTCTCGAGCACGCTCGTTCATGGCACCCGATTTATTGATATCTTCGGAGCCCGCCAAGTCGACAAGGTTCATTTTAGAAACGCAAAACTCAGAAATGCCAGCTGTGGTTTTGACTTCTCTGTATAGACTGATTATGAAAATAGTATGAGATCTTGAAGAAAGATCATTAAGTTTTGTTGCACTTGTCTTTCGTTTTGTAAGGCATTTCTTGAGGATCGAGAATCCCATCTTCGAACTGTCAATATGTACCTGAGATAAATTCTGAATGACAGTTGAATTTGAGGACCGAGTGCTGTCATTAATAAGCCGAAGCTTGGACTTCATTGGCATCAATTCTAGTTCGTCGTTCACCAAGTCTCTAAGCTCCTCTTTATATAGCTCAACACATGATAGCTTTACCATGAAATCATCATGCAAAACAGTAAATAGTCGAGAGAGAACTCTTGGGATTATCCCAGCATGTTCGCCCTCTAAATCACCACACATGGAATACGTTTTGCCTGATCCTGTCTGGCCATATGCGAGAATGGTTACATTTAAACCGGAGATGAAGTCATTAAACAACGGAAGCGCAACATTATCAAATATAAGCAGCTGGTCAGCATTTGGCCCATAAACCTGATCAACCTTAAACACTTTTCCTGGATTAGGGCTGGATATGGATGTAGGAATCGAATGGGTTAAATGAGGTTCTGTGTTCACACTAACAAATGGCTCTTCATTACTATAGGTGTCATTCGGTAGGTCAATAACCAGTTGGGAGTTTGCCGCTATTTCCTTTTGATTTCGGGCCCGACACCGAACCACCACTTGAATGTTTTCAGACATGAAGAAGAACTATCAAGTTTGTTTACGTTTAACGGGTGCAGGAGATCGCGATTGAGATGAAGTAGGTTGGAGTGCGGCGTATTATACTGTACATCTCTCATCAGCACATGACACAAAGAAGACAAGAAAAAAGTATTTAAAAGACAAAACCGATTGTAAGAGCTATAATAGAAAAAGAAAAGAAATTCAACAAAGAAATCGCAGAAAAACAAAACAAAACAAACTTAAAACATGGTAATATGATATTGCAGAACAATAAAACATAGAGTTTCTCCAGCTGATTAAGGGCTTTGAGGACAATCTACAGAGGACGGTGGTCATAAATTGTGGTATTATTATATAAATGTAGAGGATTATATCAAAGGGTCAAAAGATAGAAGCGACTCAATCGAAAAAGTCGTCATCGTCATCCTCCTCGTCTCTTCTTTCAAACACAATTTTGCTTTGCTTCTTCTCATCTCTTGAAAGAGAGTCCAAGATCTCGACAATGTCCTTTTCACTCAATTTTCTGGTGATGGACCCCATAGAAATAAGCTTCATTATGTATTGTTCAACCTGTTCAGCTCTTTCTGGTCTCACGATTCTCACTCGCGATAACCTTTCTCTAGCACTTGGCTCCAAAGCCTGCGCAAGCATAGAGTATTTTTGTTCCTCTTGTCCCGAGGGGGTAGAGGACTTCTTTTGGAGCTCGGCCAAACGAGCGGCACGGATAGCGTTAAGTTCAGCGTCGTCCATGGTGATATAGGAGGAGACACCAGAAAATCAAGTTCCTGAATAATGCGCACGACTCTCTCATTCTTCTATAGTAGTAGTGGACATCGGAAGCCTTGGAATACATTATGTTTCCTCGAGCACTACAGGGCATATTCGTTCTACTATCGCAAATTATGGTAAGGGCGGCTTTAAATCCGGATTTCGAAATTACTTGAATATTGGGATCTTCATTTTTCATTTTTTTTCATTTTTTTTTTTTTTTTTTTGTCTAAGGAAAGAAAGAGACAGAGTGAAAGAGGACAATCCAATAGCGTAGTATCTTAGGTTCAAAAATGCCTATCCCGTATCAAATCGAACAATGCAAGGGATTCAATGTAGGGGCAATCTTGATTCCCACCAGACTCTAGGCTGAGAGGTATTGGCCTGCACTAAATCGCAATCACTTAACGAAAAATCAACTTGTCAAACAGAAACCCCACCATGAGTGACAAGGGCATTTTAAGAAAATACAAAATAGTTTTTCTCGGGGACCAAAGTGGTACGTAACTATACAGATCACCCACAATGATTGATGAGCTTTTACTAACGTACAGTCGGCAAGACATCCTTGATCACTAGATTCATGTATGATACGTTTGATGACCAATATGCGGCAACTATTGGTATTGATTTCCTTTCCAAGACAATGTACTTAGAGGACAACAAAACAGTACGCCTACAACTTTGGGATACTGCCGGCCAAGAGCGGTTCCGGTCGTTGATTCCGTCGTATATAAGGGATTCGCACGTTGCTGTTGTGTGTTTCGATATCACAAACAAGAAGTCGTTTGAGAGTTTACAGAAATGGGTCAACGACGTTCGCATGGAACGTGGTGAAGAAGTGATTGTGGTACTTGTGGGAAACAAGTCCGATCTAAGTGCAAAAAGACAAGTCAGCAGCGAAGAAGCTGAGGCATTCTGCAAAGAAGTGGGAGGTAAGTTTTTCATTGAAACATCAACTTTGGCCAACTATAATGTGAAGCTTTTGTTCAAACGCATTGCTGCTTGCTTACCTGAATTTAGCGAGACGACCGCAGAGGAAGAGGAATCGGAGACAGTTAATGTAACTATTGAGGCTCCACAACCGGCAGGATGTTGCTGAGAACCAACACTTGGTTCATTTTTAACTAAAGTTCAAAAATAGCTTTTTCTCTGATTCCTTCCTGTGTTTGGTTGTCCTACGTGTGAGGGTCATGTATGCCCTTACTAACGAAATATGCACAAGGGATTCGCACAAAGGTTGCAGGAGCAAGAACACAAACAGTCAATGTATTTCGACTCATTGAAAGGTCATGTAGTAACAAAACGATGTGAATGAAGATGACTGACTGAAGAGATGAGATAGATCATGTTCTCCAAACGAAAGATCTTTGGCCAAGAAAATAAAGTACAACCGATCACGGTGTGGGACACGGCGCGCACAATTTAAGATATCTCCAACAGTACATCCAGGCCCTTGGGTTCAATAGCATATATTGTGCATGGTTCCTAGTCCAACTGGCCCCGCGCAGGAACCAGTTTGCTTAGACAGGTGCCAATACAACGCGGCTCCATTATGAAATAGCATCAGTACAGAAGATAATTTTGCTTTTACCCGGTGGGTGTGCATCTGCGTATCGTGCAGCAAGGTGCGGTCTCCCTCATTGTATCTCCTATTCCACTTACAAAATACACTACATACATATCTTCAACGTACGACAGGAGTAAACAGTTCCCACGTAGGAAATTACAAGAGTACCATCTTCAGGTATTTGAACAACTACATACATCTATTGCGTACCTAGATAAGGGGACTCTTTGTACAAAGCCTACGTAAACGCATTCATATACGATTTTGTCCAGAGTCACGATGGATCGAGGTTGCACCGTCGCGTTCCCATTCGGGCAGGATTATATTTTGATACGCGGTGGGGGCTAATTACGGTCCTCCTTCTCTGCCTGATATTGTTGACTACCTAAAATTTATGCTAAGCTGCTTTAACCTATAGTTGGCATCAAACTTACAAAAACAGAGACGGTGCTACACTCCGAACAGTTTTTGAGGGCCGGGAAAGATAGAAATGTTACCGTTACTTTACCGAGACCATCCAATACGTGGTATGGGCAACATATAAAAACGTATTTGAGCAGTGACGTATTTTTAAGGTATTAAGTCCCGTTTAGGTTCTGGCGTCCGACTTACGTACCGTTTGGAAAGTGACAGGAAGTGAAAAGCCTCTTCGAACTGACGCATTACTTTTTCCATCTAAATAGCGCGCTTGATCCGCAAAGTCCCGCGGCATAGAAAATAATTCTGTTGAGATTTTCTACACTTGAAATTGATTGGTGTCCACACATGAACGATAGTGGAAAATCTTTCATTATAGATCTAAGTACATTTTTGTATGAATTAATCACAGCCCTAGATTTAAGGAAACAAACTGAGTGACACCTGCCGACTAAATGGCCTTAGTAAATATGCAAGTCACTTCCATGCCACCACGTCTTTTAAAATACGGCACCCCTGCTTAATGCGCATTGGTTTAACCGAATGCAGGCGCGCCACCGCAAGTGTTGTGGTTATGAACAATCGAAAGATGCGTCGTTTCTCCTGCTTACTTTGACCTACATGCATCTATTTTCATATTCTGGACTATATTCTGTTTTCGCTGTACTTTTTCAAGCCAATCATATATACATTATACGTTTTTTTTTTGTCTTCATAGACTAGAGTCGGTTGTCGTCCCCAACATAGTTGCTCCTTCCACAGCCAAACAATTTGATTCTACTTCACTTGACTACATTCGCCGTTTTATTTGGCTTGTTTTTTCCCTAACTTTTCTCCATTGCTTTTTCCATTTGTGCCAACACACCTTTCCCCACTTTCTTCAAGGTTTGTGTCTTCCTTCCAAAGCATCAAAATAACTACGTTGTCGACACGATTGATACGTTCGCACCACAGACATAATCCTAGCTTCAATATTCTTTTACCATTATGTCTGAGAAGTCCCTCAAAAAAACATCCAAGGGAAGAGTTTTCCAATGCACAGGCTTCCCAAACTGTAGCAAGTCATTCACAAGGTCGGAGCATTTGGCACGCCATCGCAGGAAACATACCGGCGAAAGGCCCTTTACCTGCCCACATTGTTCAAAGAACTTTTCCCGTCTAGACAACCTCCGTCAGCATAAACAAACAGTACACGCGTGTGAAAACTACATAAAAAGAAGAGGTCCTGGGCTGCTGGCGGTCGGATTTGGGTCTCCTCAACCGGCAAATACACCCCTGTCTGCTAAGTTCCCTACTGATTATAATACCTCCGCAGTTCCACAGGCATCAGTAAAGCCAGGCATTCCAATACAGTACACTCCGCTGTCCTGTTCCATGTACTATAATGTCCCTCACTTCACAAACAGTTCTCAACCAACACATTGGCATACTCCATCCTATGCCCACCAACACATTTCTCCTCCTCATGAATTAGACCGTCTTCCCTCCGAGCTGTTGCGCCAACCTCCAAAGTTTAAACATAAACATCGCCCTATTCCCTTATCACTTGCGCATTCCTTCACGGATGATAATATCATTAATTCCCGAAGACCAGAGGTGATGATTGAACCGCCATTAAAATCTGCTCCTCCTGTTCCATATTTCCCAAGCCTGTATCAAATGGAGCCGTATGGCCGCCAGATGAACGGGCTACGCCTCCAGCACACAAATCAGTTTCTTGCTTCGCCACTTTCACCACTTTTCCACCAGTCATTCAACCAAGTTGCCATTAATACTCCCAGACGGTTCGGTCCATCGGAACCTGCGACCCCAATCGCACGTTTGCCTCCAACAACTGCTCCTTCTTCCGAATCTCCAGGACTGCTCCCTTCTATCTCTAGCTTTCTTCCTAATAATGATTCAAAAGAAGAAAAGAAAATTTGGCTCAAGGACATGCTTAACGAGGAACCGCCGAAAAAGCCGTCTATAAATTATCTCCTTGATAATGATTCGGATGACCTTGCCAAACCCAAGGAAACAGAAAGAAAATCTACAGAAATCAAAACTGAAGAAAGTAAAGTTTGTTGAACTCCATTCATTTTAGAAGGATCTTATGCCCATTTCAAATCATGACTTGTATACGATTTAAACTATAACTTCATTCCTCGCCTATTCAAATTGAGTCTACAGGTATTACTGAGACTATTAGATGTATATTCCATATTAATTACATACATCTCTTAAAAAAACCCCTTTGAATATACATTAATTGAGAAGAACTTCCATTAAGAATATGATGGACACAAATGTGCATCACATTACCTCCTGTATCTCATTATTGACCCTCTTCAGATGCTCTTGAAGCCATGTGACAATCATGAGTTTGGTTTCTAGATCCCCTTCTTCAACAATTGCAGATGAATTGCTCAAAACTTGTAAGAGGGAATTGGCAACTTTTTTTACCTGCTCAAGTAATTCAATGTACTTCTGGTAACTTGCCCAAAGTTTGTTTTCTGCTTCCATTTTTGCATTAACATGTACTGTTTGGCATTTCTTCAATGCATCTAAGTTTTTATTGCAAATATCATCCGAAAGTTTAGGTATTATTACCTCCCGAAGTAGTTGGTCGTATTCAAGAAAAACTGCCAATAATTGACGGTTACCCTCCCTTTTGGCTTTGAGGATTTTCTTCAATTTTAAATTGTCTGAAAGTATTTGCCGCAAGGCTATGTTCTCTACCCCTGAAAGGTCCAAATCCGTATCCTTCATCAATTGTAGCCCATACTTAGAGTCTAAGTAATGCCGAAGGTAGTCGTTATCTAACGATGTCTGATCTTGTGATTGTGCGTCATGAGGTTCCAAGTTTTCATCCTGATTAGTATCTTGATCCATTTCTGCATTTCCATTAACCAGGGTATTCAGAAAGTCCTCTGATGTATTTATATTCTTGGGGTACCTTAACGACAGATCTAACATAGTGACAATCCGGGCGATGATTTTATCATTTTCTTGAGCTTGCTTCTTAAGCTTCATCATTATATTACCCACCAACTCATAATTCTCTGTATTTAGTAGGAAATCGTAGTTATTAGTCGTCATTTAAATTGTTTTTGGTTTCATTATATGTTATCAAGTTGAAATATACGCGCTAGTCAAATCCACGTGATACTACTTGGGAGTGCGAATGGATCTTCAAGATAGAAGTAATTGTCATAATTTCGTGACTTGAGCTAGAATACTAAAATATAAAAATAATAAGATTTTTCTGCTTGGGTTGATTGTGATAGATTGGAGATGAATATCAGTGGAATACCGGTAGCCAAATATCTTCAGCGTCTCTAATAACGGTTGAATGGTCGTCTACCCTGAGCTGGTGATCTATGCCTGTCGTTGTTGTAATAACTGTGCGGTCTTCCGTTCGTGCTTACCCTTTTTCATTGCTTGCTTCAATGCAACTGAATCCAAAGGATCGAGTAATTCAAATGAGCAAAGAAGCTCTTCAGAAACACCCATGACTGCACCCCAATTATCAAACTCACCACAATAGTTCGGAGCACTAAAAACTGTGACAAGCGTCCTGTCGTTAAAAAATTCATAGCCATCTTCGACAACCATATGAGCTCGACAAACTAAGTCGAATCCAAATTTCTGCAAAAATTTGTTGATAGCAACCTTTGAAAACACATACGAAACACCACGTTCATTGTCTTCCCATTCATTAATCGTATCCGCAGGATCTGACCAAAGCAAATCATTTAGTAATCCAAAATCTGGAACATCGGTAGGACGAGCAATATTCCTTATCTCGTCCATCGAATTTAGCACAGGAGAGAGACCGCCATGAACACAGAAGATCTTACCGGCCACAATAGCAGCAATGGGTAATGTGTTGAAGGTATCGATGAAGAGTTTCCACGTCTTAATATTGCATCGACGTTTGCATTCGTCATAGAAACCATAAACTCGTGTGACATTCGCACATTCATGATTTCCTCGAAGAAGAAAGAAATTCTCAGGGTATTTGATTTTATAGCAAAGTAAAAGAAGTATAGTTTCCAACGATTGTTTACCTCTATCAACATAATCACCCAAAAACAAATAATTCGTCAGCGGAGGAAATCCGCATTTGGTAAATATACGGATTAAGTCCGAGTATTGCCCATGTACATCACCAACAACTTTCACTGGAGGTGAAAGTTCCAACAATGACGGTTGCAGCAAGAATATTTCTCTTGCTTTTGCACAAATGAGTTGAATTTCGTTATTTTTCAAGCAAACTGATTTTGTTCTTTTTCCTGAGTAACCTGCGTCAAGAAGGCGTTGAATGAAATCTTCGATATCAATCACGTTCGGAGCAGGCTGTTCCGCACTGAACCCATTTGCTTCTCTATTGCTAGAGCCGCGGCGAGATCCTTGGATACCCGACGAAGATGAGCGTGCTGAACGTTTGGAGCTAACAGATAGTGTGTCTGCTTTGTCCTCCGCCCCATAGGTGCTCGTTCCAGTATGCTGAGGGGTAAGTCCAGATGATGAAAAAAACCGACCAGAGTGATTTGTCGATGAACGCGAGAGTGGCGCCAAATCATCAGATGCATTATTGATGGATATTCTTGCAGAATGCTCCGTATCATTAGTATTCCTGCGAAGCAAAATAGGCTTATCAGGTTCCGGTGTGACCAATGAAGCATGCGAGTAATCTTCCTCACCTGAGTCTTTGAAGTTACTTGAAAGGCCATTGCCATTCGGTAGGGATGCAGAGGAGTTTTTTCGACTCAAGTTTTTGGGTGAGTCTGTATTATTACTGACCGAGAGTCTTGAGCGTACCGAGCGACTCGACTTAACAGATGAGCCAGTATCAGTACGCGAGAGCGTTAATCCTCCCTTGGACTTTGAAGGGCTGTTTCCCATGATGAATGATTGAGATTAAATTGAGCAGGTTGATAGATGTTATACAACCCTCAGTGACTCTCCGATACAGACGTTCCAAAAAGTGAATGGATGGGAAATGAGGGAATTTCAATTGTGATTCACCTGTTTCGGGATAGTGGCAATGTATTGGATGTTACCTGAGCGGAACCACGAATTGTAAGAAAAACAGGGCAGTAAAGAATTCAAACAAGTAAGTTTTAAAATTAAATGCAGCCAAGATTGTTTTGCAATATTGGATTTGAACACAGTTCTTGTCAAGTGGGATTTGGGTGGTGAGAAAAAAAGGAACAAAAAAAAAAACGTAACGAGAATGAGTTTGTTTTGTGCCAAGTAAATTGTACAGCGGAAGGAAGTGGGTGGTGAGGTCCAAGTGAGGCGGCGATAATGAAATTCCTGGTATATACACTACTTGTCAAGGTTGCGTAGAAGCATATAGGGAAGATGCTATGTGAAATTTCTGACGGAAGACACAATGAGTTCAAAGCGCAAAAACAATCATTGAACTTGTTTACATTTTTGGAATGCTAATATATGGGGTACAAATTTTACGATGAGATACTGGCCGTCTAGATTGTATGGCCAAAATTTGCATTTTTTTTTTTTTTGGAGTGATACATTTGGAGTTTTAAAGAAACTGGCAGAGAATGGGGAAGCATTTTTTGTAACAGCAACTCTCCGATTCTAGACGTATCGAATTGCAGTTCCCTATCTATCTAGAGTTAGGCGTACTAGCAGGTTAACTACTAAGTACGAGAAAAAGAAAACGTGCTACACGTGATATCTTTTATGTCCTGTGTAAGTGATAACCTTTCACCCCTTTCGTGCTAAGTCCCCGATCAGCGCTGTCTAACATAAGTATTCAGGTAACTAAAGAGTATTCTAAACTTGAAGTGTGTGTTTGTGTTGGCCTTTAGCAATTTTCAATCTGTTAATATAATGCCTCCTTTTATCTAGTACTATGTAGGCCTTTAAAGGTATCCGGATTTATCTTATTCCTTATCATAAAATGCGCCGCAGCGAACTGCCTATAGAGAGTGCCGGAGGTGACGTCCCGCTTTCCGCGAACTATTAAATCCCCGTCGCCCCTCAGATTGTGCGACTAGAATTCTTTTTCTCGTTCTCCATATCTTTCCTTCAGCCTTTGAAGTTCTAAAATCTATTTAATTTTGTTATGCTTGATCATGTTTGCAGTCATTCCAGAAGACCATGAATCTTGTAATAAACGAAAACCACGACTGCCACAGTCTCAGGGTTCCTGTTCGGGTCTTAATGCGGGCGCCCTGAGACTGCCTACCACACAGAAAAAACCACTTAACATTTCGATTACTCCGGTATCGTTGCAGGATTATCGCCGTGTAGCAAAAACACTTGCTTTGGCGTTCGACAAAGACCCGTTTGTCAATTATATCCTCAACACCCAGATTGAGTACGATCCAACTGAAACTCGCCAAATTAAGCGGAAACATGATTTGATGCTTTCCTTTTTCGAGTATTCGGCTTACGAGTGTATGTCTATAGGTGGCTTAGTTTTGGCCATCAAGGACAACAACTTGGAGCTGGATTTGATTCAACAACGTTTAAGGCCTCTGGCTATTTCTAAAGTGCCCTTCTTAGGTGTTGCTTGCTGGAACAAGTTAGTTTATGACGATGAGGAGAATTGCTTCGATTACCCTGTATCCGTCTCATCCTTGACTAACATTCATCCGACCTCATTAAAGTTCAATCTTTTCTCTTCGTTAGCAAAATGTCGCAGAAAGGTTAGTAGAATTTGCGTGGACAAATTGTCGGATGAGCGTGATTTTGTTCTTGCTCAAATGCTTGATTCTAAGAGTCTTAAGAAGGCTGATATCATCTGGTATTTGGGTGACGTGGGTATTATTCCTACCATGCAAGGTTATGGTTTAGCTAAGAAGTTGATGAATCACTGCTTGGAAAACTATATGGTCGGACATTGGTGTTACTTGGAGTCTTCCAACATTGCAAACCGTGGATTCTACGAGAAGCTTGGTTGGACTTTGATGAAGACATATCTTATTAATGAAGAGTCTGGTTCGTCATCTGATGAGAGCGAGACTCTTCTGGAGTCGCCTCGTCTGAGCAGTAACTTTTTCAGAAAGTCTAGAAGACCGTCCAACGCAGATGAGAAATTGCTTTACATGGACTCTTTTGTTTTGTTTGCTGAAGAAAAGAACTAAATAAGTATGGCCTGCTGCTTCATGTTGGTAGTCAGAGTGTTGGTGCCAGCTAATTGACTCTTCACCTAACATATTATTCCTACATGGGCTGATATGCTAAGTGTCTAGCTAATTGACTTGTTCGCAACATATCTAACTGCCGTTTAGATAGCCGTTTTCTACAAGGTTTCTGAGCCAGAAGAAAAAACACATACAAACTATCCTGTAGTATCCATATCAACCATTTAGGAAACATTTTGCTGTCTAAATGGCCATTCCTTTCAACTCTGGTGTACTGAATTTTTGTATGCGCGCGCACCTCTAAATAAATTGGTTCTTCGTTAGATCTACCTCTATCCATGATGTTGAGAAGAATAACCAGGTGTTTTAGTACCACACGTTTACATCTTAATAAAAACCCGTTAATTCATGAAAATGGATTGTACTATGGGAAATTCACTAAAGAAGAGTACGAGGAGGCGAAGAAATATGTGACTACTCAGTATGAGAAGCTTGAGAAAGAAATCAAGGGCGAAGTAAATGTCCGGGAAAATGTGGACAAGATGCCTCATTTTCCAACACGGGCAGCAGCCAAACAAGTAACAAACTTGCTGGATTTATTTGAAGAAACCATTAAAACAACTGGCCCCATTTCCCTCTCTGCATACATGAGACAGTGTCTCACTCATCCACAGTTTGGATACTACACAACAAGAAATCCACTTGATGCCAAAGGTGGTGACTTTATTACATCACCAGAGATTTCTTCTGTCTTCGGAGAAATGATCGGTCTTTGGCTCTACTCGGTGTGGAGTTCTCAGGGTAAGCCCGCGAAACTCAACATTATTGAGTTTGGTCCCGGACGAGGAACCTTAATGCACGATGTTGTCAGCATATTCCAAAAATTTGTGGGAAAAACAAGCTCAAATATAGACATAAATTTAACCATGATTGAAGCATCTCCTGTGCTCCGTAAAGAACAATGGAGTCTATTATGTGAACCAACAAGTGAGTTTTTGAAAACGGAAGAAGGGTTTGATACTTCTATTACTAAATGGGGAACTAAAGTCACATGGGTAGATACAGAAAAAGATATCAAATCTGATGGAAGTACCACCAACTATATCTTAGCGCATGAGTTTTTTGATGCGTTGCCAATAAAATCATTTGTCAGAAATGAGCATGGCTGGAGGGAATTACTAGTGGAACATTCACCATCTGTGGTCAACACACAACCAAAATTACCCCCTTCAACTGAAGAAGAAGTGACATACTCAGCCACAACTCCGGAAGAATTAGACACTCAACTTCATTTGACTGTCTCGCCAAAAGAAACACCATCGTCTGTCGTGCCAACAATTAGCGATCGGTACAAAGATATGCCTGTAGGATCAAGAATTGAGATATGTGCAGATGCTGAGTTTTATATGAAAAGAATAATTGAACTTGTTAATGAGGGTCAAAAGTCAGGAGCTGCACTTATTATTGATTATGGATTGAGCAACGAGGTGCCACTGAACTCGCTTCGTGGAATTTACAAACACAAGTTTGTTTCGCCGTTTTATAAACCAGGTAATGTGGATTTGTCAATTGATGTGGATTTTGAAAATTTGCGTTTGATCGCTGAACCCTATGTCGATACATTTGGACCGGCAGAACAGGGTGACTGGTTGCATGAACTTGGTATCGGATACAGAATTGATCAACTTATTAAGCGAGCAAATCTGATGGCGAACAAAGAGCTGATATACGAGTCATACGTTCGTTTAACTTCGAAGGATGAAGATGGAATGGGTAAGATTTATAAATTTTTGGCATTACTTCCTAAAGAATCCTCTACTCCTGCTGGTTTCGAAGGATGCTCACAAAATTGATGTACATAGACTAATAGAAAAGATCATAATGAATTGCAACATGTAAGGGCAAGTCCCCGGCAGGAAACGAAACATAAATATAAAGAAACAAAAAATTATACTCCGATACCGGGAGTCGAACCCGGGTCTGCTCGGTGAAAGCGAACCGTGATAGCCGTTACACTATATCGGACTTATTGATGACGATCATGCTATAAGGTACCAAACCGGTAGTTTAAGTTAGAATAAAAAATGCAAATACAAGAATCGTTAAAATAGTCCACCATCCTACCACAAGGGTGCATTAATGATTTGTCCTCACTTATCGGTGTTCGTAGAATAACCTTCTCACGAAAGAACATCGGACCAAACCTCGGAGACTATATATGCAGGATCATGATATTTAATTAGTGTTGCCTCCATGATTTCAGTTTATCAAACTTAATGTTATCTGCTCAAAGACTTTTCCAGGCCCACAGACTAGTAGCTCGTCGCGCATTATCAGCAAAACTCGGTGAAGTGACACCATCACCTCCACGGTTACCTAAGGAACAGCAAGAGGAGTTCGAAGCTCTTCAAAAGTTGGCCAACTCTCAGGCCGCCATCGATGAATATAATAGACAGATTGAAGAAACCGGTGCTGCTAACAGTGACTTGAACCCTCCTCAGCTTTCAAAAACGGATGTTGGTATGCAAATTCAATTTTTGAAAACGATTCCTGAATTTGAAGGTGATGTGAACCCTGTAACCGGCGAACGGGGAGGCCCAAAGCAAGATCCCTTGAAACACAACGACTGGTCGTTTAATGGTAGGGTCACAGATTTTTAATAGAATGCAGCTTTACGTTAAAAGATATGAAATGTGGCGTGGGATTTGCAGAGTGGGCATTTTTTGATTATTTCTCGTGACTGTTGACATCTCCACTAAAGTTCGAGATTTTAATATGGTGAATAATTTTGCAATAGGACACATCCGTAAGTTGAATTTTATTGCATTGTAGCGTGACGTATTTTGACGGGATCTAACCATATAACGGTGTGCGCATAAAAATCCATTTAGTACATCTACATGGACTTCGATCCACTTCTGCTCTTCACCCCAGCATCAAAATGCGAGGAGCCTTGTGTGCTGTCTGTAGAGACGAGATCTAATGGAGGAATCCAACAGTCACCAAATGTACCGTTTGTGGCCTCAAAGAAACACGAGCATCCCGACAAAAATGAAGAGGAAGATGAAGATGAGGATGAAGAAGTTGCCATCTTCCATGCCTATGATCTCCCACTATTACAAATAAAACCACCGTTTTCTGTACTTTGGGCATTCCTACAGTTACTTGCTCCTGCTGCAGTATGTAATTTTGCTGCTAAAGAAGTTGATGAACTCTCCGATCCAGAACAGATTTTCATTGAGAAAGGAATACTAGACCAGGTAGAAACCACTCTAGAGTGGCTATACCCCAGGAATGCAAGATACTCTTCAAGGTTGCAATTGGCAGCTGTTTCAACACATGCAGACACGCTAAGAAAACAATTTTCCCTGGAGTATAATGGGTGGTTGACCCGTATCATTTCATCTCCATTAGATTGGATGACCGTATCAGAAGCGGAGGAAGTGAAGCGACTAGTTTCCCTACGGCTTGCTGAAAATTGCGGACGTACAGCCCAACCAGAGATATTACGTCACATTGATATTCCTGGCTTGAGTCATAAAATTATCTTGAAGGAACCATCTCTCACTTCCGATAACCTTGGCTTGAAAACATGGGGGTCGTCCTTCATTTTAGGCAGTCGGCTAGCAGCTAATCCTAAGTTACTATTTGGTTCTGTTCTAGAATTGGGCTCTGGTACAGGGTTGGTGGGAATGATTGCATGTTTATTGGGCTCATCGTGTATGCTCACAGATCTTCCTGAAATCTTGCCTAATTTGCAGAACAATGTGGAACAAAACGAAATTCCAAATGCCCAAGTAGCTGCATTGGATTGGAGTAACCCGTCCCTGTTTCTAGTCAAGTATGGTGATGTGAAATATGACACTGTCATCTTGTCCGATCCGCTTTATTCATCCAAGCACCCCCAATGGATTGTTAACATGATTGATACATTCCTTTCACCAAAAGAGAATGCGAGAGTGCTTCTCCAGTTACCAATTAGAAGAAATTTTGAAAAGGAGAGAGAAAACTTGTGGAAGATTCTAGCTCAAAGACACTACGAGGTAACGCAGGAAGAGTATGAACAAGGGTTTGATGATTTCGGTGAAAATACATTCTGCTTCAAACAAATTGTCAGAGAGAATAGAATATAATAAATATTTATAAAAAGTCTTTCAATTTCTTCAATCTGACAGCTGCCTCCTCTAGTAATGAATCGTCCTTACAAACTGCGAAACGTAAGCAGTTTTCTAATGGGTTTCCCTTCCGATGCTCTGGCAAAATGAACTCAGTTGGAGGAATTCCAACAACACCAATTTCTTTGATTAACCAATAGGCCAACTTGTAGTCGTTTGTCCCTCTGACAGAAATGTCTTCAGGATAGGAATAGTCTTCAGGGATTTTCAATTTTTTGAAATTAACCAATAAGAAGTATCCACCTTGTGCACGGGTATATGGCAATCCCAAATCATCAAAAATCGCTTCAAACAACTCGTATTTCCGTACATAATCGTTTCTTGTCTTCTCAAAGTAGTTGTTCGTGGATGCAATATCAAGTGCTTCAGAAACAGCCTGTTGCAAAGGAGCAGGACTGGAAAAACAAATTCTGGTGTGTGCAGCAGTAATAAACTTTATCAAATTTTGGGGTCCATGGACCCATCCAATTCTCCAACCTGTTGCCGCAAAAGATTTTCCAGCAGAACCAACGGTTAAGGTTCTTTCGGCCAATTCCGGCAATGAACGTAAACTGGCCGGTCTTGGGAAATTTTCCAGATAGAACAAATTCTCATACACTTCATCAGATAACAAGATCAAATTGTGCTTGATAGCTAATTGCCCAATCCGATAGAGCTCGTCTTCATTGAACACCTTACCAATAGGGTTATGCGGAGTATTGATGACAATGATTTTTGTTTTTGGAGTAATTGCTGCTTCTAATGCATCCCAATCGATCTTCCAGTCATCTCCCGTCACATTGGCTTCATCAAACTTCTTTGGGAAGTCAATGTTGACGTACTTCAACTTGGCACCAGTCATCTCAACATTAGGGATATATTGGTCGAAGAATGGCTCAAAAACAACGACTTCATCTCCTGGGGTCAAAAATGCGAAGAAAACAGCAAACATTCCCTCGTTAGCACCCGTGGTGACTTGGATTTCGGAAACATCAACAGGACGCCCCAATTCCTTGGTATACATCAGAGATAAACTCTTCAAGAGATTTGGATTACCTCTAGCAGGAGCATACTGGTTGAATTGACTATTACTCAATGCATGGTTAACTGCATCAATTGCGAAATCTGGAGGGTTGTAGGAAAAGAAACCTTGACCCAAGTTAACAACCTGCTTCCCCATCTCATTCTGGGCTTTAGCTGCAGTTTCATTGATCAAGCTCCACACATCCTTTTTAGAAGGGTCTGGTTGAAAATAAGGGTTTCTTAAGGATGAAGGATCTTTGTTCTCGATAGGCATTATTTTAGATGTCGTTATTGTTCTGTTAAGTTTTGCCCTTGAAAAGAAGCGGAGCATACAATCTACATAAGTACGGGGTTTGATTAAGACTCGGTTCGCGATATTGGCCCGATATGGAAGCTGCGATTGAGTCAGATTCAACCACAATCTCGCAATCTGGTATGCGCCTTGCACCTAAAAACTAATACTTACATTCACCTCAACTGTTGTCAATTTTTTTTTATTAAAATGAATAGAAATTAAAAGTGTACATGTAATGATATATTTTTTTCATGTAATTTGCATGGAAGACATAAATATCAGCTAGTTGAATTACTTTTACGAAGAACGCGCTAATCTATGCAATTTTTACGAATACAAAAATATGAGGAATTACACATTTCAAAAGTTGAAGGAATGAGTCGGATGCATCCTGAAGTTGGGTGAAACTTATTTAAAAATGTGTAAGAACATTTCTATAATAAGACCAATGCTTAACCTTTTATAGTTAACTATACGTACTTTGCCAGCAGAATACCTGCCTGCGTGGCGTAATGGTTAGCGCATTTGACTTCTAATCAAAAGATTCCGGGTTCGAGTCCCGGCGTGGGTTTTCTTTTTGCTTTTCATTCACTCACAAATCTAACAATCTTCTTTTTAGATTGAAGATTGTTTTTTTTTTTTTTTTTTTTTTTTTTTTTTTTTTTTTTTTTTTTTTTTTTTTTTTTTCCATGAAGTATATAATTTCCTTTCAATCGCTGCTTCTCTGGGCATCGTCTTCTTATTATTCTGGTGCATGTATGATTGTTAATAAACCTTCCTCTATTCGATAGCAGGTCAAATTGCGCATCGAAAATTTGACTGACCAAGATAGATACTCACACAGGCAACACTAACAATGCTCTCTCGAACGATGATCGGACCACGGCTGTTGGGTCTCTTATCCAAAAAAGTAGCTGTACCTATGAGATACTTGCTGCTTAAGCCAGACTTTTCAAAGTTGAAGAAAATAGAGCAACCTCCAGGACACATAGTGGGTACGGTCAATGATGCATACAAAATCCCATTAGTTAGTTATTATGATGGCAGTTACCACTGGGCATACGAAAGGATTCTTGCCATTACTCTTGTACCACTCACGGCATTTCCTATGGTCATGGGCTATGACTTCCCTATGCTTGATACGGCATTTTGTTTAACAGTCCTTTTTCATGCTCATTGTGGGTTCAAGTCTTGCATTATCGATTACATCCCACAAAGAGTCTATGGTTTCTGGCACGGTGCAGCTTGTAAGTTGTTGTCGCTTGGATCATTTATCTCGATGTACGGCATTTATGTATTAGAGACTTCAGAAAACGGTCTTTTTGATCTTCTTGCTAAAATCTGGGGTGCTTGAGAAATATGGCATTTCTCGCTTCAGTATATTTATGACCTTGTACATATATAGTCAATTAAGGGTTGAATTGTTGATGGAGAGACATCTTTCCTTGTATCCAATGTTACCCAGCTAACTCAAGATGTCGACATCCAAAATGCTTACATACTTAGTGTTCCAAGGACAATTTCAGGATTAGAGGTCCAAATTGAAGAACCAATATTACAGTTGAATGATTGCAATACATGAGAAAATTATTAGAGTAGCAAAGCGTACCGAGTTTCATAGTTCAGGTCACAAGATAGTTATGCCATGAGTCAGTTCTACTGAGTATGAACCTGAATAAGAGCGTCTCTAATGCTTCTCGTCAGAGAGACATGTATTTTCGGTCGTTTCGTTGATGAATTTGCTATCACAAGTTTCCAGCAGACCTCCTTCATCCTGCTTATCTTCCGTTTTAAGAGGGCTTAGTAGCTGAGTCTGTTTGGTTGCATTATTCATTGTAGATTCCTCAGAGCATGCTCTCGTCACTTGCTTTTCATCTTCAATTTTTTGTTTCTTGTGTTCTGGTTCCTCATTTACTTTCACTTCTGGCATCACTGTCTCAATAACGTTGAAAGGCAGTGCTTCGACCCAAGGTAGATGTACAAGATTATAATCTGTAGACGCATTGTAACCAAGACCCATTAGATGCCTCAGTTTTAATCTACCCATTGAGGGAGAGCCATCTGTCTTACGGTCCACGCCAACACTTTCATCATTTTGATTATCGCCATCTTCCTCGTCATCTCCATCCTCAGAATAGCATGATTCACTCGTTTCAAAATCTGTTTCTTTAGACAGAATGTTCACGGTTTTCAACAATGCCGAGCAGTATTTTTCTGCCTGCAAGGGAGTATCTAGCGAATAGCCGTTTTGGTCGTAATGTAGAATTAATTCGGCAAGACGATGTATAGTGAATGGAGCCCCGTCTGAGAACTTCGTAGTAAGATTAGCTTGCACTTTATCTAGCAACTTCATAGCATTGGAATGTGGTACCTGTCCATTTCCATTCTTTATTTCTGTTTTTCTTTCTGATTGAACAAATATCAGCCTGAGGTCTTGAATGCGAAGTAGTACTTGGGGAAGAATCTGTTCCTTCCAAGCTTTATCATTATTTAGACTCTTAGACTCCAATATCGTTTCTAGCGAGGACCTGAGCCCTTGTACGACATCAGACACTTGTGAAATTGTCATTCGCAGAGGAGGGACAGTTTAGCGAAATTAGGTTATTTGTCTGAAGACTCTCAAGTACGCGACTTCCAAAACAAAAGATCTCGCTTCGCTAACAATGAATATAAAGATCAAATTAAATACCATACAAAAACGGAAAAAAAAGTTATTAAAGACTGAAAAATTTCTGAAGAGGTTTGATACTTATGATGTATAATAATTACTAATACAACAGTTAAATAATAAACAAGAAAGCATAATAGATCAGATCACTATCGTGGAGCATTTTGCATTGACCACAACTCAGTGTACATAGTTCCATATTATCTTAAAATCCAGAAACTAAGGAAAACAAAAAAAGAATTAGAAATAGAATAGAAAAATATGTGGAAAACTAAAACGAACACAAAGAAAATGCACGTTCAAATCTTTGCCATATTTTTGACATGCCATGATACGTATACTTGAGACATCCTCTATATTTTCAATACAACCGTACACCGCGCGAATCTCGGTCAGTTGAACAAAAAAAAAAAAAATCTTTCCAAGCTTGTAGATACCTTTGTGAAAAGCATGTCCTTGTTTAGAGCAGCTACTAGACAGCTCCGTATTACAAGGTTGAGTCCTCAGATAGGGAGGGTTGCAATTTCCCGTTTCAACTCAACGTCACAAAAGATCAGTTTAACTGCTCAAGTTTTTCCTCTAGAAAAGGATACCATAACTGAAGCAGATGTGGATGAATGGTTGAGTGCAGTGCAAACTTTGAAACAAGGAAAGATGGCACCAGAAACACCAGAAGAGGTTTATCTCCATCAAATCGCTGAACCAGAGCCTTTCTTGGAAGACAAGTTTGTTCCAACAGAAGAACAGTTGTTGGAGGTTGAAAAATACTCAAACAAGGAAGTCCCATTGCCCAGCGATCCTGTCATTGACAACTTTACCAATTTGATTATGAGAGATGGAAAGAAGACCAGAGCACGGAAACAACTTTCTAGAGCTTTGTACATCGTCTACTTGAAAACTAGACAAGATCCAGTCAAGCTTTTATACGAGACTTTGGACAAGTTGGGCCCATTATTCCACACAAAAGTACAGAAAACAGGCACTGCAAAGAGTAAGACTGTTCCTTTCCCATTGGATCGCAGACAACGTAACCGTTACGCGATCTTATGGATTTTGGAGGGCTCTAAAAAGAAAAAGTCCTCGGATTTCTCTGTTAGATTGGCCGAGGAAATTATCTCTTCGTGGGAAGGCAAATCGTCTGGCTACGAAAAGAAGACACAATTACATAAGAACGCTATTGCGCACAGAGCGTACATCCAATTGTGATTGTTGCATATCTTGTACATAATTATATTTCAATGGACTCGGTTTTGTGAGACCAACCATACCAAGTGTCGCGATGCTACCTCAGTGAATTGGACTTTGTAACATAAGAATCCTTTTCCTCTTTAAAATATTTCATCTTTACCATAAAAAATAAAGTTTACAAATGTATATTCCTACATTTAGACAAGCGCTCAAGCAAATACGATACGACTGGGATTACATGATTATTGATTTGCGTCATAAATACCGGCGTGATTCAGAGAACCCCCGCATGATTCAGACAAAGATGGATAACGAAATGTTGACGTCACTTCGTCTTTTTCCCAAGACGAGGAAGATGACAGGAGCTTTTCTCAAGCTAGAAAAGCCTGTAGACTATAATGCCGATAGTTTGATGGATTTGTATTTGGAGACAGATAAAAGTGAGACCCACGAGCTCAGCGAAGGATATGATGGTATCGAAGACAAAGCTCAAATTGCACAATTATTTCTTGACTTTGATGGTAGCCATAGCCCATATGAAGTTATGGTACCTACGATAATTAATGATGATCTAATAAGTTTAAGCTCTTTTGGAAAGAGTGAGCTCAGCAACCTGAGCGAACAATCATCTAGGAGAGAATGTAACAAAATGAGCGACATAGACGCATACGAAGATATTCCATCAAGCAATGGAAAAATTTCGTTTGCTTCCAAAAGATACCTTCAAAAAAGTGAAACTGGAGATTTGGTGGTTGCTCCAGTATCCTCTTGTTCTGTGAGGGTTTCTTCTACCAACTATATGAACCAAACATCACCTCTTACTAGCCTTATAGATGATCACGCTGATCGCAAAACCGAAGCAAATAGCTTCAAACAGAAGTTATCAATCGGCCTGGATGTTTTTTCTCGAACCTTTCAAGAAAGTAGGGCCATCTTTGAAAAATGGCTGGGTGGGGGATTTGGGTGCAAAAATGCTAACCCACACTAACTGTGGGTGATTTTCCAGCCCCTCCGTTAATACACTCCTTGAAAGTAAAGCACCTAAAATTATAAATCTGCCAGTGTATAGTTTTAGAGAAGCATGGAAGTTGTTTGAAGGTGAGATTGGTTACTTGTATACTGAGCATACACTGCGAGTAATGTGTGTCATTTACCCGATTACAGAAGAGAAGTTCACACGAAACTGAAAAAGGCTTGGAAGAAGAAGCGTGTATTAAATAACTTTGAATGAAACAATAGGAGAGCCCTTTATTTTTATTTTTTTTTTTTTTCGATTTACTGTGAATCAATAATTGTTTTATCCACCCCACAATAGCTACATATTACTATACACCTTGTACAAACGACTCAAGATACCAAACTGCATACAAATACGCACAATTCCCTAGCCGTTCATTGGCCAAACACGAACTTTTCAGCTCACCTCATAAACTTTTTATCGCACACACCTCTTTTCATTTCCATTTCTTCAACAATGATC
Source organism: Clavispora opuntiae (assembly GCA_030574075.1). Taxonomy (NCBI): domain Eukaryota; kingdom Fungi; phylum Ascomycota; class Pichiomycetes; order Serinales; family Metschnikowiaceae; genus Clavispora; species Clavispora opuntiae. Next base: position 707,872 of record JAJMEJ010000001.1, read on the forward strand.
CGTGGATTCCGTTTGGGAAGCATCGCAGCCCGTCGTTTTGTTAGCACTGCCAATGCTAGCACAAAGTTCACTACCTTGTCTAACGGTGTGACCGTTGCTACTGAGCAAAACCCCCACGCAGAATCTTCTACTGTGGGTGTTTACTTCGGTGCCGGTTCTAGAGCTGAAAACCCATACAACAATGGTGTCGCTGCCTTGACTGCTTCTGTGTTGGGTTCTGGTTACGAGAACGGTGTTCTTCTCTCTTCTTATGCCTCAAAGGAAATTAACGGTGTTGTTGCACAATCCACCAATGCCAATGCTGCCACTGCAGCTTCCACTTTGGCTAAGCTTATTTCCAACAATGCTGCTACCATTGAAGGTGCTGACTTGGCTGCTGCTAAGGCTGCTCAAATCGCTAAGACCGAAGCCTTGGAAGCTGACAACTCCAAGATGGTTTTGGAACACTTAGGCGCTTCTGCTTTCCAAGGTTACTCCTTGGGCTTGCCAACCTTGGGTACTTCTGAGACTATTTCTGACTTGGAAAAGTCCGATGTATCTCGTTTCTTGGAAAAGCACTTGGTTGGTTCCAACACCGTTGTTGCTGCCTCTGGTAACTTTGAGCACGATGCTTTGGTTGAAGCCTTGGAGTCTTCTTTGAATGTTCCTCAAGGTTTGAAACCAGCTGTTTCTCCTGCCTCCTTCTTGGGTTCCGAAGTTAGAATGAGAGATGACACCAACCCTAAAGCATTTATTTCCATTGCTGCTCAAGGTGAAGCTGTTACCTCACCAGCTTACTACGTTGCTAAGGTTGCTGCTGCTATTTTTGGTGACTTTGACCACAAGTCCGCTATTGCGAAGTTCACATCGCCAAAGTTGGCCTCTATTGTGCAAGAGTACCACATTGTTGACAAATACACCCACTTTTCTACCTCCTACTCCGACACTGGTTTGTGGGGTTTCAATGCTGAAATTTCAAACCTCGCACAAATTGATGACTTTGTGCACTTCACTTTGAAGGAATGGAACAGATTGTCAGTTTCTATCACCGATGCCGAGGTTGCCCGCGGTAAGGCTGCTGTTAAGACCGCTTTGTTGGCTGGTTTGAACACCCCAACTGCTATTGCCAATGACATTGCCTCTAAGGTGTTGTTGACTGGTTACAGAGCTTCTGTGACCCAAGCTTTGAGTGCCATTGACGCCATTTCTACCAAGGATGTTAAGGCCTGGGCCAACGTCGCCTTGTGGGACAAGGACATTGTGATTGCCGGTACCGGTTCAATCGAGGGTTTGTTGGACTACAACAGATCAAGAAACGACATGGCCATGTTGAGATGGTGAGCGAGACCTTCGAACTTCTGGTTTATAATTGCATGAAAAAATATTCGCCCCAATATACAAGTTATACAGTCGAAGTGCTTGATTAGGCATTGCGTTGTTGGTTACATAATTCCACTTTGGGTCAAGTTCTGTTGGACAATCATGTCAGTAACCGCAGATAGAACAAAGCTCATTGCAGCAGTATCAGTAGCACACGTGCGATGAACGTAGATTGGCTTTTTAGTCCGGTTCAAACTAAGCAATTTGGTCTCCATATAATCAAGAACTTTATCCACATCAAGAGGATCAGAATGATAATCGGTTAAATATTTCTCGATAGGCAGGTGAGGAAGTTTGCGAGCCAAAAGATCCACCTTATTCAAAAATAATATGAAAGGTGTCTTACGGAACCACTGAGAATTACACAAAGTCTCAAAGAGGGCAAATGACTCGTGCATACGGTTAACACTGCCATCCTCATAGAGCCATTGGTCATATTCCAGTACTGCCACGACAAAAAGCACAGCATCGATGTCTTGAAAGCAATGTATCCATTTTTTCCGTTCCAGTCGCTGTCCCCCCGCATCTAATACTTTAAGAATACCATTTCGCACTTTGAATGTACTTTCGGTCATACCGGTAGTCTTGATGCGACCCATGAGAATATCCTGATCGTTGCACCGATACAGCGGGTTCTTAAATTTTTGCACATTGTCGAAATAATACTCGGCCAGCAGCTCCAACTGAAACCTATTGGAATGTGCGTAGCAAGTCCGTATGCCCGGATCAGTCTGCCATAATTGAGTGATAGCCGCAGCAATTTCATCGCGCGAAGGTGGTTCAGAGGTGTCAGCCGACTCTTCTACTTCCGTAGCATCACCCATCCAATTAGCATCATAGAAACCCTCCTTGTCCCAGTCTCTGTCAATTGGAGACGATGGTGAAACACTACCACTAAAGCCAAGCAACAGCACGCTCTCCAGCGTCGAATTTTTTTTTTTTGGAGGACGCTGATAATCTGTACAATACTCATTAAGAGCCAGCGATTCCTCATCCAGCGATTGAGGTGCTTTTAATATTACTCTCTTATAATGAGCTAGAGAAGAGCCAGGCTGGTCACAAGCAAGTGGGATTCGAAATTTGCGAGCATTAAGAATAAGAAGCTTCATAGACTCCACGAGCCCGTACCATATGACCTCAGCATATTGCTTCCGTTCCGCATCTGTAAAAGTGTTTTTATGCAATAGCCTTAACTGTTTAAGAACGGTAGACTTCCCACTTTCACCGGCACCCAAAAGAAAGAGCCGGATTGCCTTGCGCAGTTGTTCATGGTGCACCATAAGGCTTCGATCTAATGCTTCTGACATCATTCTTTGTTGACTATATTCCTGGCTATGTTCAGCCATTGAGCTGGCAGTACATCCCATGATTAAGGGCTAGGCACCAACAGAGAGAATGTTGGCCTGTTCATGCCAATGTGCCAATTTAAATTACTTTTCAGGTACCACCTGCATGCTTCACATATGACCCCTGAGTTTGAAACAGAAAACCAATGTAAAGTGGGTGCTCGCTCGATGTTTTAGGTGCGTTCGCCGATATCGACACCCATAATGCGGAATCAGGTGGAATGCATATCAATCTGCAACCCTTGTCATTACGCAGTCTAATCTCAGACCATGTTAACAGTGTTATTTTGAACACAACTAATAAAAAAAAAAGAAAAAAATGAAACAGCCCAATTTAATTCCCACAATCATTAATTAAATGATCATTAGAGAGAATTAAAATGCAATCAGGTATATGATGGGATATCTGGTAGCCGAAGAATTAAACATGCAGGTATGTATATGTAGGAATAGCATCTCCACATCTAATCCATTGAGGCCCTAAATGTCAAGTCTGAAACAAATGAAGGTAACCATCACACAGCAAATATATTCGCCTCCCAACTTATGATCAAAGGGGATGACTAATTCAAAGACTATCAGAAAGTAAAATTGCCTTTTATTTTTGCAATTTTGGTAACCCTCACAACCGTTAAATACCCATGAGAACAGATCTGTATGTCAAAAACAAAATGGTGCAAAATAGCGCACTTAGACGTAGAAACGTATTCAAATTCCATTTCCTGTAGAATTTGTATACCCGGGCTCTCATGTACTCAAATTTATTCCACCACAGTGCCAGCTTATGGTGATCTGTGAATGTGTAATTAGACAAAAGAATTGTTCTGTTGGAATCGTCGTCTTGACCCTTCAAGAAATCAGAAACCTTTTGTGATGTACTGCTACCAACCATTGGAGTCAAAACAACATCAGTGGTTCCATGGTTATCCCATGTCGGAAGAATTGAATAGTCGTACCGCGTTGGTCTCGTGAAGATGCACCAAATTAATGTGATTACTGCAGTGATCACGCCCACAATTGCGTACGAAATCACATCGGTATATGGGTTAGGCAAATAACACATATGTGTATCGTAAATGAAGCGATCACTTTGTGTTGAGAAAGATAACAACTGAACAGCTGGGAACCTGATTCCCATTGCCATACTAATTGATTTCACTGTAATTTCACGTGCCAGCGCTCCATGCTGTATGTCACAATAGTCATGGTCATCACCCGAAAACATCAACAGGGGCTTAATCTTTTCGAGAAGCTCACTCGACACAATGGGATCAAGTGCCAGCTGATATTGGTAACCTTTACTCTGACTGAAAACTGAACTTTCCCTAAGCGGTCCACAAGGGTTTGCTTCTGTGTCCCTGTAGAAGGGAACGTGCGAGAGGAGGACCCTAGGGTGTGCTGGAGTTGTCTCGAGCGAATCAATAAAGTCATGCAGTGGTTTATTGATGGCTGTTGTTGCGGACGAAAATGAAGGGGTATCGAGCAGTATAAACTCCACCCCGTTAATAAGATGCACAGTATTAGGTTTTCCAAAATGTGCTTCAAACCGATTTTGCAGCAGGGTTTTTACACCGTCACCAAACCCAACGTCATGATTCCCTGGTACATCTGTAAACAATGTCGAGCCGCGAGAATACTTGGGCCAGCGGTTGAAAATAGATTCGAATCTTTTAAATTCTTTCTCATAGTATTCATCTGACAGCAGTCTTCCATTATCCAAGTAGTCTCCTAGGAAGAAGATATAATCCGGATTCAAGTGGTTGACAAATGCCTTGTAATTCTGCTTCAAGTACACATCAACTACGTGTTTTGACAAGGACAAAAGCATCTCATTTCTGCCAACATAGGTGTGATTATCAATGAGCTGTGGGTCTGCAACAAGTAATACGTTGGTTTGATTTTGAAAATCGCCTACCCATTTACATTGGGCAGCATTGATATTTGGACGATAAATCTCAAATCGAACGAAAAGATAAAGCCATACGAGAGAAAGACTCAAGACGAAACCTGCATTTCGCAGTTTCCACATCAGAACCATTATGCCAACGTATGCACAAAGGTAAAACTCGCTTCAATGTTCTTTAAGTTTGGATCAAATTGAAGATATAAAATAACTCACAGATGCTTCATCGTGTGTGTTTGCATCATCCTGCAGCCAATGGATATATGCATGAACGAATGAGCACCAAAAGACAGAGATAATAGAGGGCAATCAAGTGCCAGTACTTTTTTTCTTACGTATTGTTTAATTAATCTTCGGTGATCTCGCCTGTTACCATGGTAATTTCGGCATTGTATCCATGGAGGTATGCTCGCTTTGTGAACTCTTTGTGTTTTTATTCTTTTTTCGCTGTTTGGGGTTACTTTAATTCTTACCTGCAATACAAAATGACGTGCGCATGGGCCTTACATTGGTAACCTGAATCGTGTAAAAAAGAGCTGCTACATAGTGAAGTGACGTTCAGAGAATGGGGCCAACAAGAAAGGAAAGGTACCTATAAAGTCAATTATCTCCCAAATCGTGAACAAAAGATGATCTAAAACAGGGGCACGTAGGGCTTTCTTTTTGGACTAGATGCACATTTCATGTCAAGTACTTGAGACCATCACCTTTTACTACACGAAAAAAAACAGCTAATTTGCTGTTTTAAAAATGGAAACCGAAGACAATTGGCAAATAAGGTCCAAGTCCGTTCCTTTTTGTATGGTTTATATAAGTCCCCCATTAGAAGCAGCGAGAAGACGACAGGGTATCAAGTGATCTTCGCATCACATCAACGTACCTGCAGACAATTTGCACCTTAGATCATGGTCGTATAGAATCCGACAGTGGATCATAAGTAACTAGTACCATGTTGACCGAAATAATATGTGGCATTATATTTGTGCTCATATGTTACCAAAAAGTGCTTGAGTTTTCTCGTGATGTCCCTCCGGAGTATTTAAGCCAGCAAAGCATTGTGGATTCTACTCGTAAGGAAAACGAGCTGGCGGTCTACAAGTCTCCAAAGCTTGACTACTCATCTGGCTTGAGAGTTGGTCTTGGCATAAGATATCAACACTACAAACTTCGCAATGGTAACATGAATGATGTATGGGAGATTTTTTTGCGGTGTTTGAAGAATACGCCAGAGAAATCGGTCACTGTTGCAACCACTGACATCAAGATAAGCCACTTGAATTACCAAGTACAGAAGATTGCCGCGTTTCTTAACGAAAGAAAAGTTCACAATGGAAAGTTTGAGGTCAGAGTTCCTCTTGATCTTTTCATTAAAAATGTGAATATCTTGGCTGTTGTATTCGGCTGTTTCATTCTGCAAACTACCGTACACGTCATAGATGAAAAAGCTTGCGTCACAGAAAAAGACGCCAATGACATATCTGTGATAGAAAACGTCGATGATACTGTCCTTGAGGGGACAGATGGCAGCCATAGTTTTTCAGACCTTTATTCCCCTATGGAAAGCTCGTTCAGCTTTGAGAATGTTTATGACTTTGAAAAAGACAAAGGAATTGCTCTAAAAGTGTCCACATGGCTTAACAGCAGAACAGTTTCAACATCCGAGTTTACGCAGATCAATTTAATAGCTGCAGCTGCATCATGTATCAAGCATTTACCACCAGCTCACGAATTGAAGGATACCGATCATATGGTCATTGTTCAGAGCACGAGCTCTTCAGATGCTATTTTAAATAGTGTTACAAAACTTTTGACTGGAATGATTTGCAATTGTCAACTCAATCTCCAATTTTCTGATACAAAATTTATGGATTACAAGCCCTCGGTACTCGTTGCTGAAGCTAAAGTGATCGAGGATCTCGATGTTGCTACAGTGAATAGGTCTACGTTGTTGAACAAAGTTTTCTATTGGCATCGGAAATTCTCACTTCGAAATCTTCGGTTTAGCACTTCTGTTCAATATGGTAAACCGTATCCCACGTTGAGATTGGCATTTGCATACAAAAACATAGCGGATGGCCTGGCCACTGACTGGACCGATTTCCGGGTGAAATTCTGCTCCCATGTGATTGAAGAGTGGGGATATTGGTTTGTTGCTGGTCCTCTTCTTACTTCAGACATCTACGACTACAGACGCTTGCCTAAAGGAACAACACAAAAGGTTAGAGGCTTTGGGTGCGTCGTACAAGCCGATGAAATGAAGTTGATTAACTATAACGGGGTCGATCCGGGAACTCTCTGTGTAAGGGGGTACAACATTGGCAAAGCATCTTCCACAATGACGAATGTTGGTACTAAACGTGACTTAGGAGATGAGGATGGATTTCATGTGATACCAGTGCAAGCTCGGTGGGGAACGGATGGCTGCTTGTATTTGATGGCTAATACCTAAATTGAATGTACGCTAATCGATAACAGGATTATGACTTATCTGTCTCCTGTAACGTATTCTCTCGCACATCATCATAGAACTTATTCCAAAGACGACCGACATTCTCAAACTCTTTACCTACCTCTACCGATTCACTGAGTGATCTGTTGAGTATATCTAGGTTTCTCACAACATTATCCATTGCATTGGTGACTTCTTGTAAAAGAAGGTCTCTTTGCTTCTCGAACGCAGACATGGATCCGTAGTAAACAGCATAATCGCTTGTTTTTAGATTCGCAATAGCTGGCACGTGATACACAGTATTGAAGTAATGGGCCAAGAAGGATTGAAATTAGAGAGTGATAGAGCAAATAATAAACGACTTGCAAAAAGTTCTCCCATAATTAAGCGGTTCACTTTCCATGTGGTGTCAGTATTGCAATGTTGCTACGTGTAATTCTCGTCAATAAAAAGCGTTTGCACAGACGTCATTCAGGTTTAATATCATGCTAATTCAACGGAATGTTTTGTAAATGAAACAGCCGTTTCATCAACTGATAGCTTATCGTAAAATTCATACATTCCGCTATAAGTCTCCCCTGTTTTGAAAGTATCCTAATCTGTGAGCCCTAAAGGTATGTATCTAAGACCATTATGCGGCATATAAAAACATCCTTACATCTGAGGTATATAAGATCTCTGTTGTTTTCTTCGTTTTTTTTTCTTCATTATTCCACCCAGGTATATTACATTGAGCGACCATGCCGGATACGTCCCTAGTGTGGTTGTACTCTCTCACCTGGTAGATCGATCAAGTGACAGTTCAGTTGATTCTCTTGCCCCATAGAGAATTAACTCTACGTTCACTTGGACATTTCTTACTGCTACCCGCTAGATTCTGTAGAACCTTCCCCGCCTAATTTCTCTACTTGTAAGCTATAAGTAGAACAGAGACAGTAAAAACAAGCCCCTATTTGTACAGCATTTCCGTTTCCCCCCATTCATGTAATTCAAATACAAATCCGAAACTTACGATTCCATACCCAACACTTGAAATTACTCGCGTAATCGCAAGTAACTTCGGAGGCATTACCAACCAACGTGTTTTAACACATACATATGTTACATACCAAGGCGCTTATACCTGGCTATTTTATATCCCGTTATACCTTTAGCTCAAAACTTTTTTCCTCCAACACAAAATGATATCAGACATGGAACGCTTTTCTTCGAAGCAGGATGCTTCATATTGCAACGGCGGTCGTAGTCCTTCTTTTCGTCAAATTTAGCGAAAGACTTTTTGAGTGAGTGCTTCGGCCCCATGGAACCATCAGAGGATCCAGATGAGGTCGACGATGTAGATTTTTTCTTTGATAGGAGGTTCATCTCTTCGATTTTCCCCGAAACTAAACTTATCTCTGGTGTGTGCAATAGGCTAATAGACCATGGCACCAGTCACAAACAATTAAAACGGAATATATCAAAAGGAGAGTGTTTGGAGACACAATAAAGGGCTCTCAAGATTTAAAGGTTTGTAAGGCAAAGGGAAAGCCGTAAAAAACGAGTTTTCTTAGAAGTCGCAACCGAAGCAACGACACCAACAGCAGAGGCGACTAGGCACTGCGGACACTAGCAGGGGAAAAAGTTCCTTTTCTGTTTTTTAAAGAAGATGAATCTGTCACGAAAAGAGACTAACAACTTGAAGTCTTTTCATGGCATGGGGGACTTTTACTGTTTTATAAGTGGCAATTGCGGCCTAGCACGCATATTCCATTTTAGGCCAGGTCAAAAAAAAAATTCCCTCAAACTTGTGTGCCTAACGAGTCGATAGTTTCACAAAAAAACTTTTCCGGCCGACCAATGTCGTGCGCGCTCAATCTACAGTTTTCAGGTGCGTCATGCGGCGTTCAGACCTGGATACAATTGTACAGTGTGACGACAGATGATTTGCTATCCGTCTCCCGAAGAGATTTATCGACTGTAGGCAACCATATCAACAAGGTCATGAAACATTCCCGAATAGTAAGTTTTCTCCTATACTTTTTCAGCAAACTCTTCGGGTCGCTTAAAATATTCCGTCAAAATCTAGCAAAGGTACGTTCCTAGGAATTCCGGTGAATTCACGACCCCTTACATGAACCACATGGTGGAAAAAAAAATGCGAACTAGTAAAGCTCCTCGACCAATTTGGTATTGCACAAGGTGATGCAGATTGGAATTTGCCGGAAATCCACATAATCCATTGCATTCTGCTGATCACATGATATATGTCACGAGTGTCTGTAAGTGGGAAGATCTAGCTGTCTTTTTTTTTTTTTTTTTCCTCATCCCATGGCTTCCGGTGGTTCTTTCATCCGGTTATCCTTGATATTTTAGTCATACGTTATTATTTTTTTTTTTTTAATCGGCCCGTGCTCTAGATTCTTGATGTTTACGTCTTGTAGAGCCACTTTTACATCCATCCAATGGAATTCATTTTCCTTGCTCCTTTCTTTTTCTTCCCCTTTTAGTTGCTTTCTTATCTTTCCACGGAACACACCGTTTAATTTACATCGTATTCAAATGGCATGATGTGTTATTTGCCGGTTTTACATTGAGGATTAAATTACAACTCGTATTGTACCCCTCACTCTCTTCTTACCTTGATGCTGCAGTACTGCCTATTTCCCTGAGACGAGGGGCGTAGCCGCGCTTCGATTGTCCTAATGTGAGCGGACACTCGCGCTCAATTCCTCGTGATCGTAGCCATTCCTCGATGAAATAGACAAACAACAACCTTTAATGAATGGCGGGTCCGTACTGGCCAGTCTGGTTTATGTGAAGTCAATAACAGTATTTGATAAGTGCAAGCGGTAACGACAGTGAACACTCAGAACATCAATGGTTCTGGAACAATTATCACCGAGATTCTTTGTTCAACCTATTTCACATCTGCTATGTGTAATAATGTCACTTTCCTGTTGAAGAAATACACTTCAGGCCCTGAATTCGAAACTCAATAAAATTCCAGCTAAATCTGTACCCCACAGCATTTTGCGCGATGCCAAAAAATGGAGCACGTGACGCAATAGCATAGTGCAACAGAAGAATTAAATCTTTTGAGCTGATCATTATGTCAGAAAGAAAGGCCATTAATAAATATTATCCACCGGACTGGGATCCTTCGAAGGTTCCTAAAAAGAGGAAGAATACTAATCCTAATAATGAAAAAGTCCGGTTGATGCTCCCCTTCTCGATGAAGTGTCTTCAGTGCAATGAGTACATATCAGGTAGAAGGAAGTTTAATGCGAGGAAAGAAGTCACGCCCGATAGGTACATGGGAATAAAGATTATAAAATTCCATATCAAATGTCCGCGATGTAATAATGGCATAGTGTTCCAAACAGATCCCAAATCAGCAGGTTTTATTCCTGTTGAAGGTGGTGCAAGAAACTATGAATCTTCAAAAGCCAAAGAACTTCCAAAGCCCATAGAAACAGAAGACGAAATTTTCGAGAGACTAGAGCGTGAAGAGGCCGAAAACAAAATTTACCAGGAGCAGAAAGAAAAAAGAAAAAATAATCCTTTTTGGCTGGCCAAGGACACCAATAACAAATCTGCGATGGAAAACTTCGAAGACAAGCTCATAGAACAACAGAAAGAGCAAGAGATACACGATCATCTAATATTCCTTCAAGCAAGGGCCCAACTGCTTCAGCAATCTGGCGGTTCAGATAAAGTAGCCTCTAGATTGCATGAACAGGTTACGACTGAAATCTCCCAAATGAAACGGAAGGCTGCTGAAGAGGATGCAAGCCTTGCAAAAAAACTAAAAAGTTCTTTTGAAAGGACTCAAAACCTGGATACTAAACCTATAACAATTCCACGTGTGATTAAACTCAAACAAACTAATCGAGTATTGAAAGCACAAGCTGTTCGTAGTCAAGAGAACGCAAAGACAAATATTTCTAGCATCAATCCTAAGAAGGATAATTCCAGAAAGCAGGTGCAATTACTAGCCGACTACTCATCTTCAGATGAAGATGGAACGATATAGTAGGATTTACGATGAACTCACAGTATTATTTTTGAGAATCATCATGCATCCTCATCATCAAACTGAATAATCCCATATAATCTAATTTGCATGTTGTAATCATATTTAAAACTACCAACCGATAAAGAATGATACATCAAAGTAAAAGATATAAACTTAATCAATTGAAACTGAAATTGTTCAAAGTTGCTATGATCATTTGAGGCGGTTCCACTCTCTCGTGATACCTTTTCTTAATGGCGACAAGCTGATTAATTATTGGGTTGACTGTGTCCTTATCCATGTCCTTACGGCACAAAAGTATACCTCTCACATACTCCATAGAGCAATCATAATATGTCTCAAGAATTTCTTCTTCCCACATATGCGGCACAAACTCACGAGGGTTCTCCACGCTGGCCAAAGTGGTTAACATCTCTAAAGCAGTTAAACTCTTTAACAAATACACAGCATCTTTTCTAGACAACAAAGGGTCCAAGTTATCGTAGAGAATTCCGATATCTCTGATGATAGCATCATTAAATGCCTTTGTCTTTTTGGTTGAAGTTGGGTCAATTTTCTTTCCCTCTCCATTTAAAATATTCTGGTACCCGATTCGAAGATAGCTTGCAATAAATGTGTCAAGAACAACCGTAAACGTAAGAATATAAATGTCATATGATGCATAGCCTCGAAGTTCTTCCATGTACTCCACTATCGTCTCCGCAATAGATTCAGCCATACATGGCTGACCGGAAGATTGCATCCTGTCACCTTCGTACCAAGACTTCGTAAACACTTTCGACAAGGCTGGATACAAGTCGTTGACGATTATATCAGCTAGCGCACGGATAACTTGAGCATTCAATTCAGTACTAGGAGTCATTGTATCCTCGAAAGCCTTTTGAATTGCATCCTGATAGGTCGGATGAACCTTATTGATATAATTGGGTAAAAATTTGTCCATCAACCTGTCACTATTAATCTCATAAGTATTACAGAGAGCGGTCAAATATTCCACAAGACCTTTATGGGAAATCTCATCAAGTTCCTCCGGGGTCATATTCTCTAAATCATAAGCTGGTGTCTGAGGGTTTCTTCTCAAAAATCTTTTCGTTAATGACTCTTTAATCAAAAACCGTTCGTTGGTATAAACGGACATGTATTTCTCCATTTCTTGTTCAACAAGCTCTGAGTATGCCATTATCCGTTTGATATGACACTTTGACCAATTTTCAATAACACCAACAAGAACTTTCCCGTAACCTGATTCCGCAGCTACATCTGCCTGTTCCTTGAACATACTAAGTGTCGTCTTGAAATCAGGAAGAACATAGACGTCGGTCTGAATATCCAAGTTGATAACATGATCGTATTGATCTAAATCCTCAATGACTTGGTTGTATGTATAAATGTCAGGTGCCTCCTCACGCTCACAGAATGCTATTTTCTCTTGAGCAATCAAGTTATCATTCCATTCATTCATCTTTGTAATAATCACCTTTAAGTAATCATCCAAAACATTGTTTTTGAGTTCTTCACCCAAAATGGATCGTTTTTCTTTGCTTGTGTTACCAGTAGCAACTTGAAGTGATCCAATAAATTTACTGTACTTAGTATCATATTTGAGAATTCCCATTAGATCTTCAGCTGGTGGGTTAGTCTTGATCAAATCCATGGTGAAATTATGCAAAAGATTGTAATACTTTTGTTGGATAAATTCATCCAATTTCCAGCTGGGAGGGAAAAGAGGAGCCAAAGTATGTACCACAAATACAAGCTCATCTTCTAGCCAGTCTAAGTTCTCATAGACTAACATTCTGTCATTCCCAAAATGTTCCACACATTTGTTGAAAGTTTCTGTTAGACTCTCCTCAAGCTTGCTGAAAAAAAACTTTAGAAAATTTCTAGGTCGTGCCCGATAGTTTGAATAATTTAATACATGTCGTTGCTGATGGTTCAAAAGTGCAAGATCATTCACTAAGACAGACTTTGAATCTTCCATCGCCTCGTATTGAAGAACACGAACCAATTTCGTAACACAGGAAGTATTTCCTTCCTTCACTGCTTCGGTTATACTAATGGTAACTTCTTTCAAGAGCTCTTCAAAGCTTCGAATCACTGCTTTAAGCGGATAGTTTATCTTTTGTATGATCGATTTAGTATCGTCGGATAAGTTCAATGATTCACTTTCCAAGTAATCCAGGAAATTCCAAGCTTGGGTCACGTTGAAGTGAATTCGATAAAGATTCTCAACTGGATAGCTAATATCCTCACTAACTAACGCGATTTCACTCTCAATCATCCCATTGATATGTTCCAAGTATTGTCGGTAGTTTGCGATATCGGTATAAAGATTCTGAACTTGCATCATTAACTGATAAACATTAGAAAAAGATCGTAACGCGTCATAGTCTTTAACTTGGGTGACAGAGTCTGTATAAATATTATTGATTGTGTCAATGTTCCCCTTAATTGATCCCAACTTTTGAGCTGATACTTTCAACCGATTAAGGTTTGAAACAATCGATTCAATTTGTTGTTGAGTGGTTGTGTTCAATTTAACATCAATAGAGCTCTGTTCTTTGGTAAATTGCTCCCTTAGAGATTCTATTTTCAGTAAGTCGTCTTCGACTTTTATGATATTTGATATTCTTGATAACGCTGCTTCATTCATTATCAGTTCCGGATTCTAAGCGGCACCAAATCGATTTAGAGATTCGACCACTTTCATGCAGGATCAACATATTCCAAAAGTATGGCCCTTGCCCGGTCAACGTTTGTATCTACAACTTTTGAAACTAGGTTGACTGCATTCATGTTCGCTATTTAATAAAAACTCTAGTTGCCTGTGAAATTCATCAAAGATGCAGCACTCCCGTCCCAGTTTTTGTATATATTTTGGCTTTTTTCTTTTTTCTTTTTCTTAATTTTGTAAACTTCTCCCACTTTTTGGACTGCCCGACTATACTCCTTTATCATTCACTTCACAGGCAACATAGATCTGGTGCCTCAGTCCATCAATACTAACTCCTCATGAAGTATGCCCAGCACCGCGTTTGTTTTGCGAATGGCCATTGTATCGCTTGTTGTAGTTATTATGATGTCCATGCGGACTAACGTTAGCATATGGATGGCTACCCGAAGCTGCCATGCTACCACCAACCGGGCTTCCTGGATTTGCAAAACCTGGCATCATGAAACCTGGAGGTGCCATAAATTGGTTTTCAACACCAGGAGAGTAAATGACTTGTGGCTGACCTGGCGGCACATTACCTTGCATTTGTTGATAGAAAACTGCAACCTGGTACTGCTGTTGTTGAAAGTGAGCCATTGCTTGGTTTTGCATGTGAGGCGACAAAGGAAATTTTCCTGCCACTGGAGCTGGATATCCACCGGCTGCTAATTGCGGACCTGCAGCAGGAACAGCCATAAGAGGACTTGGGTAGAATTGCATTGATGGGTTAGGCATCATTGGTGGGACACCTGCCTTCTGTGTCAGAGCCCCAAGAAGCTCCTCGTAACTTTCATCAACAGTAGAGTCCCATGTGGGAGGTGTATGGAAAGCTTTCTGTATCACCGGAGGATTGTCATCTGTGCACTGGCGACGAGCAAATACAAACAAATTGAAGGAATTTCTAACTCGCTCAATTTTCATTTTCTGTCCTTCGGGAGTAGGAACTTTATCCGGGCCACCAAAAAATTCAGCTGCGCTTATCTGCTGGTGCCTCTTGGATGTATTCGATGACCATAATCCACTTCCATATGGACGTTGGTTATGCACACGAGGAGAAGGATTTTTTGGTGATCTATTGTATACATTCTTTGGGGAACCTTGTGGTAGTTGAACCGGTTTATTCAAAGGCGTGAAAGACGCTGCCTTCGGATTCAATTTAAATGGTTTCACATCTTTCTTTGCTGTGGAATCGCTCGCTGACTCTGCCTTTTTCTCGTGTTGCTTCTTCAATATTTCATCTTGCTTTTCTTTATCCTTGGATAAGATTGGAAGGAGGTCATTTGGCATTTTATGAGGTACCTTGAAATTAGCACTAAATTCCCTCAATGCATTGATTTCACGTTTAGCATTCAACCTGAATGTTTCAACAGGTTTACCTGGGATTTGAGGTTTTTCAGGGATAGAAGTAGGCTTGTACAAGCCTGTGGCCTGTTTCTCGGTCGATGCGTTTGATTCCGGAACTTCTTTTTTCGGTCCCTGAATTGCAGAACTTGAGATGATAGCAGGCTCGTTATGAAATTGGGCAGCGGTTTTGTCGTTGGTGTCATACTTCGCATTAGAAACTTCCGGCAATTTCCCTTTCGTAACCCCCCCTCTTAATGCTGCCATGAGCTCTTGCCCGCGCGTGTCTTGACTGTTATGAACGCCAGAATATTTATCTTCTTCATCCATACCACTATCGTCAATAGCAATTCCTCTTTCCTCTAAGACGTGACGGTCAGTGGTAGTCTGCCCTTCAATTTCTCTGGCGAGTTTCTCAGCTCGCGACAATCTTTCTGCGTAATCCTTAGATCGAGTGTCAATTCTTGTTGTGTACAAATGTTCATCGTATGATGATTCAACTCCAAACTTTTCCTCATTTACCTTGAATTGATCCCAACCTTTAGCATCGTCGTCCTCTAATGTGAGAATATTCGAATCTTCATCAGGTACCCATTTTTGCAATTCTCTCTCTCTTAACTGAAAACCAGAAGATATGTCACTATCAGTTTTGAATGTGCTCGCTCTAGGAGGTATGTATTTTTCCTTAGAAGGCCTCTCATTTTGTGAAAGTTTCGATGGTTCAGGAGATTCGGGACGTACTTGTGCTGTTTTCTTTTCGCTCACTGATTCACTTACCTTTTTCTCCGCTGTCTCTGTCGGCGGAAACTTTTTCTCTGGTACTGCTTCGTTCTTTTCATTTTGTGTAGAAATCGTAGCATCAATATCGATGAGGTCACGCGACTGAATAACCAATCGATTTGGTAATGCGCCGTCGCTATTGCTTGTCTCGTCAATTAAAGCTTTGGTAATCAATTTGGGGTTCACCAACACAACAGACAATGGATTAGTGCCATTTGCACCAATATCAACAGATAATAGGGAACCTTCATATCTTGCCCCCGAAGAAACTGTGGCCACAACAGGTTTGCCACAACATTTAGCAAGCAATCTCACTAATTTATCTGATCCAACCGCGTCGGAAGCGGAGGAATTTGTCGCAGACTCCCTGCTGTTTTGATGTTTAGAATTAAACCGGCGAGGGGTTCCAGCTTGACTGTATGAGGATTGTGATGATTGATTTCCCGAACTTGACGACTGCGTCGCAGGTTTTCCAGAACGAATGGATTGACTCCTCATGTTTGAAGTATAGCCCCTTATAGTTTTGAAAACAAGATGTTAATGCTAAGATCCGGCCGAGTACAAAATATAAATGACTGAAGGAATACGAGAACAAAAAGTCAAAACGTCTAATGAAATACACTCCAACCGTACTTGTGGGGCTGAGTAGACTTACCAATGGTGAATTCCGAGTAGAAACAATCGCAGAATTCCCAATTAACAAGACAAAAGCCACAAGAAGCCTAGCGCCGAACTTGGAATGCACTTTTTGCCAAACGAGGATAAATGCTGGCCACAACGAAGTGATTGACAAAGTTATCACCAACGTCAAACTGCATCAAGGAATCCATGTTTATCGGTGGCCATGTCGCGCGGTATAGACACGACGTTACCCGGCGGATTAGAATGCATTTATTTCTTCTTCGCCAGAAGTCACATTTGCTATGAAGATGAATCAAAATAAGAGTGGTGTATATTTTTATGGTACTTTTAGTGTCCAATTTCCCAGATTGGCCTTGAAGTTGTGTTAACTTATCAGCAGAACAAAACTGGTGGAGAAATATAAAGTGAGGCTTTGTGTGGCTTACTATTCCGCGACAAGACCCAAATGGTGATCTGAAATGAATCCAATAATGTATGCGCATACCATTCTTGTTTCCGGGAATCGGAAGTGTCCATGATATAGCAACCTGAAAATATGGAATTAAAAAAAAAAAAAAAGAAGAAAAAAAAAAAAAGAAACATTTTCTTTTGGATATGAGTCCATGTCCATTTTTATGAAATGGCTGTACATAACATCAAAATGCAATGATAAGCGAACAGTAGAGATCACTTGTAGGCGACATGCATAAACAACGTTAAAATGCGAAACAAGACTGCGAGGCTTCCTATTTATTTTGGAAAGCAACAGTGATGTTGTATGAACCATATCGGTCTAATCTGTTTCAACAACAGAACCCATGGATACCTAGACCAATTTCAACTGCTTCAACAACAGATCCCCAGTAGACAAGAACGAATTCTTCAACAAACTGCAAGTCTTGGGAAGAATATGGATCTAACTCCATATCAACAATATCTTGATGTGTAAGTTCAAGAGTGATTTTAGAGTTTGGACTATTTCGTTCCTCTAATGCCTCGTTCACAATTTCCTCAAGGAGATAGAACCATTTTTTAGTTAACTTATGGAAATAGCCAACAATTCGCATGTAAAGAATCAACTGTTGTTTGATGGGATCATGGTCATTCCCAACGTTGGCATCATACTGATCAGTAGAGTTTGCCGCTTGCTCAGTGACATTTCGGTTGGTCGTTCCAGCACTTGCAAACCAGGCAAATGCCAGCCATATGTACTCTCGCCATGACATTGGAGAGGTTGCATCTTTAATCCACCAATCGGGTTCGTGTAGGCATGTGCTTCGATTGAAATAGGGACCTAATCTGAATGCTGAAAAAAGAGACGATGCTGTATGAACAGACGCCAGATCTTCCTGATTATCTTCAACATCAAATTTTCTATCATGCAGAGGAAGTTTTCTGAACATCTGAATGAACTTATTGTAATCATTGAAGGTTGCTTTAATTGGGCTGGTAAGGTCTCTGCTGGAAAAAAGAATGCATTCGTCTGCTTCAGTAGCAGGCATCACAATAGCCAAGTCGTACATATTCTTCTGGTTTTTCATGATTTCATCACTGGTACTTGCGACAAACGATGGATGATGTGAAAAAATGCCACTATCTAAATCATGAAGCCCAACGGCATATAATGGTTGAGTACATGTTAGATTGTCCATCGTCTCGAATTGAACATCCTTAGGGACCACACCTAAAAGAGAAATGATGAAAGTCAAAGCTCCACATATGGAAAAGTCGCTATAAGAACTTTCTAGGAAAACTCCATTGGTGGGTTTTGCGTGGTTGAAAATCATGATCGACTTGCGCAATAAGCTGGCTTTATATATTGGGAAGATCAAAGGCCCAACCGCCGCAAGAACAGTAGGTAATTTGTTCAAAGGGTAATCTACGACCATCAGGTGATCAAGTAGACCCTGTCCTGGAACTTGTAAAGTTGGTTTATCAACAAGTTTCTTATAAAGAGCTTCTAAATGAGAAGGATCCTCATCTTTCAAATATTCAGCTAGTGATTCATCAAGAAAACGCAAGTATTCCCACCCAATCATAGAATATTCAATTGGTTTCCACAGGGGAGGGACAGATGGCTCACAAATAATACCCAACGAATACATACGGACTAACGATCTATCATTCGAAGATTCAGGGTTCAAGTTAGCTTGACGGAACCTGGCAATACCATAGTAGAGGCGTCCTCCTGATTCCTGCGTCAAATATATCGTTGTAGCTGGATATTCTTGGACTCCTGAAGGGAGTGCTTTGTATTCAACACCCAGAAATGAAAGATTACCTGGGGTTTTGCTCCATGCTAGCGTGTAGCCGAGCCGGGCATCAAACTTCGCTAAGAAGATACCAATAACTTTGGGGGAGGCGCCTGAAGCGATGGCCGTGTCTGTGGACGAGAGAGACATGGCGTTGTCCTGGAGCGGTGCTGATAAGTGGTATGCGGAAATCGCACAAGTCGCGCGCGACAGAACGGAAAAATATCTGCCCGGAGGCAAGGGCGGCTGCGAAGCTACGGCCTGCAAACTCGAGCAAAGAATTGGAACATGACGACCAAATTCACTTCTGTTACCGTCACACGAACCGCCACGGAATTATCCGCACTCATACATATAATTATTTCCATACGAATGTGTAGGCTTTATTTTTATAGAGAAACTAGGTTTACTATTTGAGACATGAAATTCAGGACGTATTCAATCACAATATTACAATAAAGATCAGTTACGAAATTTTTGGTCTGAAAAATCCACAGGTTGTCCGCCACTATCTGGACGTGTCGATCACTATTGTGCAGTTACCCCCTCGTTACTTGGGGCAGAAAAATGAGCAATGCGAATCTATCTGCAATGGATCCCCGAGTTCGACTGCTCTTCAAGCAACTCTTGTATATGGGAAAGGATTATCCTATAGAGTCAGGGGGTTATGTGCGATTCACATTGATGCTCAAAAAAGCGTTTCGGAATACGCCAATTGATTCAGCAGATGATATGAAAAAGGCTCTTGAACAGGGACAGTACGTTATGAAAGGCATGTATCACCACGATAATATTCTGCCATCATTCATACTAATTTTTAGAATTGGAAGCGCTTTATTTTCTCAAAAGATACCGTTACCTCAAACGCACCTACTACCTGTGATTGAGGCACCAGTAACGTACGCATAATTGTCAATGTCTACCGGTCATCAATGCGCAATGTATATATTGAATTAAGATAGTTAAGAAATCGCTGGATCGGTTAAAGTTCAAATTTACTGCTGTGTAGGGATTTAAAAGCCCAGAGTCACTCAGAAGAATCACGCCCTGATTCTCAACACAAAGTTCACCACCACAGCGATCAAAAGGAAGATACACAACATAGTAGGACCGAATCTGTCATCATAAGGACCAGAGCCTCTTAATCTGATAGCCTTAGCTCTCCAGTGGTATGTAACCAAAGCATAGACCATGGTCAACATGGCAATAAAGGTAAATAATCCAGCACTGACTCTTCCAACTTGGTCACCAAAGTTCAATAAACCAACACCCAAGGAACCCAAGATAACGGTGAAGTTCAACCATGACAAGAAAGTTCTTTCATTGGCGAAAAAAACCTTTGGCTCAACACGAGCTGGCAATGCAATTCTTTTACTGGTCGACATGGTGGATGGTGCTGAGAAAGAAATTCCTGAGTCCAAATATGTTGAAGCCTTGTAATTTCTACACTGCATGTAAATGCACATTACTATCGCACGTGGGGATTATAATCAATGCGGGAAATTGACCACATATTATAAGATGAGGAAAGCCTTGAGAGTAGGGCTCATCCAGAATTTCTTCAGATTCGTTTGGTACCGAACATTCCATATTAGCGAATTGCAATGGCAAGTTTCTAATGGAAAAGTGGTGAAGTGAAGGAAGGAGAGAAAGATGTAGCATATCACCAAAATAACAAAAAAAAAGTAAAGAAATAGTTAGATTATATGAAATAAAGACATATTGATATAATCCCTTGCTTATAAGAGGTTTACTATAAACATATGTGGGTTGGTGGACAAGATGAAGTCATAGTCTTTCATAATGTATTGGAGACAATATCGACAGATAGAAAGAGCCTTATTATTATCTTGCAATCTACTGTCTGAACCTGAATGACGTTGTGCATATAGTGTGACTATATATTAATTCTCACTCTAATGGTCGAAACACGTCCTATATTAACCAACAAAATAATTAAATAAAAGTACATCCTGTATATACTTAAACTAAGAAGGCAATGGGATGGCTCTAGCAGTGAAGTAAGAGTTCTGGGATGTAGCCACACCGGCAAAGGCATTATAGAAAGCAATGAACGCAGTGATCACACCAAATACACCACCGGCACGTGTGACGTTCACTTTGCCGGTGAAGTCACCAGCGGTCAATAAAATAAATGTAATGGTCAAACATGAAAACAATGAGCAGAAGGCAACAGTAGACTTAAATGTGCATAATGTCAACATGAAGGTGAAAATAGTCCAACCCAACAAAAAGAAAGACACAGCATTGTGCAATTGCTCTGTGCCTTCATAGGCTTCAGCGATACCGAATGCCTGAACGTTAATTGCAGCCCAAGCCAACCAGAAACCACCGTAGGAAGTTAATGCACAGAAGGCAAAAGTGTTTCCGACTACTCCTTCCCAGATTCCAGCAGCAAATTGCGCAAAACCACCATAAAAGCAAGCAAGACCCACGGTAATGTTTGCAACTTCAATACCCATCGCACGGGCATTAATCATAGACAAAACGAAAGTAGTCAATGCAAAACCACACAAGCCAAGAGGTGAAGGATTACCAAATTGGTGTTTTGGGTAAGGAGATAAACCGGGGTTCAAAGTACCACCGAAAGCGGACATCAATTCATGTTTGTAAAATTTTTGGTTACCGAGAATAACGAACTCTTGCCCATCACCAGTGGACCTGACTTTGCCTGCGGCATACATGAAGTCATCCTTTGATGAAGTTTCTTTCACTGATTGAAGAGATTCACTAGACATTGTGATTATGTGATTTCGTTGATTGAGTAAGACGTCTTTTATGGTAGGTCATCGGCAAGACGTTATATATACATAGGATTTGTGGGGACGTTTGGTAATATGCAGGCGGCGGGGGTCAGCACCACTTCTCGCGCTGCGGGTTTGTTTTATCTGTCGGGCTCGGAGTCCTGTGGGGTTCTGCACTAAGAACCCGACTCCCCTCCATTAGGGAGACTACGATAGGACCTGTGCGAAAGCGGCAACTAAATTGGTAGTATTACAACCATTTGCATCCAATGTCATTTCCGAAGGCGAAGACAAAAAAAAAATAATAAAATATACATAGAGACCTTAATCCGATGATACTCTAAAATTTTGATACTCATAAAAATGAATTGTTCCATCACTACTTGATGAAGTAGGATCTAATCGAATTGCTAAATTAACCCGCCGGGACAACGGCTCGAACCATATCGGCAAAGAACCAAATTTGGTGTTCGCTTGGCAAAGGGTTTTTTGTGGGGTACGCGATTCTTCTGCATACTCGAGGGATACCACGGGGCACCATTAGTCTCAGCAACTATTATGCTGATTGGTAGAGCTCCTTTAGCAAATTCTTGAATTTTTTCTTGCTAGCTCTGTGTCCGTAAAGTGTACGTTTGTAAAGCTGAGCCAATTTCCCAAAGAGGCTTGACTCTCCCCACATTGCAATGAGTAGGTTCAGAATTGCGGATATCACAATCACTTGGTAGACACTGCGCGACAAATCTGTTAACTGCATGAATTCACCCCACCACGAATCACTCGTGATCAAAAAGAGCAGAAGGGAGAGTCCAGTACTCAATACGAGATTTACCATAAAGGGCACATTTTGCTGCATAGGCTCCCGGAATGGCGGACCCGTGCTCAATACCACAGCATTCAAAATGTACTGAAAGTTCGTGAAGAGGAATAACACCGTATTATCCGAAGATTTCACATTTTCATCATCATCGGATGGTATAGGTGCAATGTACCAGGGCTGCATCTTCACATAACTCCATACGAATAATTGAAAACAAAGGATAACAAAAATGTGACAAAGTAATGGAATGAGAACTTTGGGACTCACTAAATTTGCCGTAGGACGTTTGATCACAAGATTGTTATATGGCTTGGACCATGACATGAAAATAGCCAATGGCAAAATTAAGAACATGTCAATGTATAGAAATTGGAAGTCACCCAAGTTTGTTCCTTGTTTGTATAAAATTGTCACTGTTATGAATTGAATGGCAGAATACAATGACATGTATTTGAAACAGGAGAAACTTGTCACTAAAGATGAACGACCTTCTTTGATTACATCCAAAACACATGAAATCTCAAACACTCGGGATGTGAATGGTGCTGCAACTGAAGCCTCCGCTTCACTCAAAGAAATCCCCACGTCGGCTGCTTTTAAAGCACCACAATCATTTGCTCCATCTCCACAGAAACAGACAGTATAGTCTAACTTCTGAAGTTGTTCAACAAGCTCATGCTTCTCATCAGGAGACATTCTTGCAAAGATGTTACATTTCATTAATATTCCCTTGGTCAATTCATCACGCTGAAGATCAGCCAAGATGTATCGGAAAACATCACCAGTTATTGCTAGGATGTAATCACACATAATATCTCGTGTGTCTCTGCTCATCCTTTGCAATGTTACAGGATTAAGTCTTTTTGTCGGATCATTAATATCTTCCCAAATGAGGCCAGTATCTCCTGTGCTATCAAATTCATCTTCGCCTGCAAAGCGAGGAGTAAAAACTTGTTCAACGGTCGGGTTGATCAACCCACATTCTCTTCCCACACTTATGGCAGTCAAAACGTTATCACCTGTGCACATAACAGTTCTAATTGCTGCCTTTCTTAATTCCGTCAAAGTCTGCTTTGTAGAAGGCTTAAGCTTATTTTCAAAGATAATGAATCCTGCAAAATTTAATTCGCTTTCTATCTCTCCTCGGCTGAGTTCTCTGTGATTTGTGGCTGAGCTTAATTCCTTTGTTGCACAAGCGATCACTCTGTATCCGCTATGGGTATATTTGTGGAGCAACTCTTCATAGTTTTGAGGAATTGTACTACCATCACAAATGTCAAACATTACTTCTGGTGCCCCTTTAGTAAAGGCGAATTTCTTCCCACCCATTTCTGCTAATACAGACATTCTTCTTAATGACGCCATGAACTCGTATTCCTTCAAAATCTTGAACCCAAATGTCTCCTTACCAACTGTCTCGTAAACCAATGGAACTGAACTTCCACCAAAATCCTCAGTAAAATTCCACTGCGTGAAATCAAACATTTTGACATCTAAGGGATCTCCGACAAGTTCATCGTCTATAAGCCTTAATGAATGGCAAGATGCCATGCATCCAAGCAAGGATTTACTGCTCTGAACTTCGTGTCCATGACTGTTAGATGATAATGTAGTCATCAATGAGCTGACATTCTCAATCAAGTCCTCAAAGATGATTTCTTTTCTTCCGGATGCGTTCTTAATTGTGTGTACACCTAATACGTCTAATCCATCTTCAGTAAGCGTGCCTGTTTTATCGAAGCAGGCGATGTCCAATTTACCACCGATATTAATCCTTGTTGGTGCAATACAGAAGATTTGTTTTTTCTTGAGTCTGTTAACAGCAAAGGTAGTCCCAATCGTCAACGTGGCAGGTAATGCTGGAGGTACAACTATTGTAATAATGTCCAATGCCCTCAATATCATAATCCTCTTCGAAAGACCTAAATGAATGAAATTATATGTGGAATAAATGAAACCAAAGCAAGCAATAAGAGTCATAAATCCGATGTATTTGAAAGAGTCTTCATAAAACTTGAAGCCAGTAGGTTTAGGAAATAACATTGACCTAACCAAAGACCCCTTTGTTGTGTTAAAGCCTGTCTTCAATACCATTGCAAGTACTGGTTCATCATTCGAACTTTTCATTTTCAAAAGCTTTGTACCGTTGTATAAAGAAGATTTGGCCAAAACAGGATGGGTAAAGTTTTCTGTAAGGTATGTCAAGGTATCGTTAGTAGCACTTACCTTCAGAATAGGAACACTCTCGCCGGTCAACATAGATTCGTTCACAACACATTCTCCGTTAATTAACAACGCATCGCATGGAACTGTGGACAATGATGGGTCAACTTCGAAAACATCACCCGGTACCAAATCTTTAGAATCGATCTGAGTCCAAAATCCGTTTCTCCATGCTCTGATATCACATGAGAATCTTCCAATGGCCTTCAATCTCTTGAGAGTCGACTTGGTCTCATAAAGAGAGTTGATGATAGAAATGAAGGAGATAATGAAGATGCATGTTGCATAATAATAGTAATCATCAGCGAGCCACAAGATAATAGAGAATACCTGAAAAATATAAAATGGATGCAAAACTTCATCGGCCAAAAGATTCAACGTGGATTTCTCTTCAATTTCAATATCATTCTTCCCAAAAATAGTTGCTCTATGCTCTTGTAAAGTTTGACTCAAACCTTCGCGTAAGTTCTTCATATTAAGCCAGTGTGTATCATACCATGTAGAATTTGTCTTGTAAATGTCTTCCACAGGATTGTAAAAGAACTTGATGTATCTATACTCAAAGGAGTGTATGTGAGGAATGACAGGGTTAGATTCTTTGATCATATCATGAGAGGTCTGTTCCAGATCATTCAAGTCATCTGAACGTTGTGAGATTGTCAAAAAGTAAGAGAGAGGTTCTCCAAATCTTGATTTCAAAACCTGGACAATCGATAATTCACCGAATTCGTTTTCAATCACACACCACTCTGCTGTCCCTAAGGGAGATGCGTTTCCCATGAATGCCACTCTATATCTTGGAAGCCATCTGAGGATTAAATAGCCCAATCCTAGCGTGCAAAAGCAGAAAATATAATATAATGTAGACTTCCACCAACAATTTGAATAACCAGCAATACCAATAACCAAGTCTTCCTCGGCTAAGTAGAATCTTTGATATTGTGTAGTAGGGACATAATCCAGTAAGAAGCTGCTATCATGGCTATTGGAGTTGCCAGATTCAACGTCCAGCACGCTGCTTTTATCGGCAGAGTCTGTGCTTCTCCGTCGAAATCTGTCCTCAATAAAGGATGCATCGTCGCTCTCGGCGTCAGATAAGTCGCCTGTATTTCTCTGGTGAGGCGAACGTGGCATTCGTTCCATATTATCGTAAGGAAGAGAGCCATTTTGATTGTAGAATCGGATGGAGGGTATAGATCCATTCGAGCGTATGTACGTAAGTGTGTTTCCTTCTCCAACTTCATCAAACCTGTCCACGGAATAATCCCAATTTGTGTTATAATCAACGGGATCCTCTGGATTTTCAAGTGTCGATCCACCAGGTGCTTCTTCAATTTCGTCAGCTGAGAAGAATTTAAAGTTACCTGCATTTGTGTCCTTTGAACTATCAGTTCCATGAGAATCCACAGAATGCGTATCCGTTTCCTGCTCTTGGTACTCATCTCTAGAAAGTAATGGAGATGTTTCTCTTGCTACGCTCACACTAGATTTGCGGCGTCCGAAATGATGTGGATAATGAAAGGAACTAATGGAGGAAGGAATAATTTCTGAGGTTGCACCTGAGTACATCTCATCGTTGTTATCTTCTAACAAGGCCAACTCCGCTGACAGAACACTATTCAGGCGTGATCTTCTGGACATTAGAGACGGCCGTCTATGACGATGTGAGCTTGACCGACCCATATTGCTCTTGTGACGCTTCTCTTAATTTTTTTTTTTGTTCCTAGTGCGCATAGATAACGTTTGTGTAAGCGCGGTCTCTCTATGAACCGCAAGTCTATTACTGCAATGAAGTTAACATCGTACATGGTCGCTTATTCTTTAGTATGTGAATGAAATAGGACCATTGATTTATGATTTTTGATTTATTCTTACAATGAATTTCCACACGTCAAAAAATTCAGGCTTTACCTTCACTGTCTTCTGAAATTTATTGCTCAATCGCAGTTTCTTTGCAATACCACAGTTTACTTACAATACGTTCTTCGAATGACATTCAACACAAACACAAATATTTACATGAAAGAGAACATACATCATTATATTCGTTCTCCAAGAGCAACTTCTTCATCAACAGAAATGTAAATTTTCCTTACTAAGCACAGATTTGTTTCTGTTTGTAGTACCTGCATATGAACAAGTCACCCTTTTGAATTGATACAACTAGAGTTTCCATCAACTAATGACAATATGACTCTAAAACTAAAGTTAAAAGTGAACCTGTCAAAAAAGGAAGATAAAAGTAGTCTGGAAAATAAGCTGTTGCCAAAAATTAAAATCAAACCATTAAAAAAAGAACCAAGCGATGGAATTTCAAAACCGAAGGTGAAGAAAGAGAAACTTAAGAAACTCAAGATAAGCTTGGGTAAGCCATCCCATTCATCTACTCCTACTGAACATGGATCAACTACGCCATCTCAACCAATCTTGAAGAAGATCCCTAAAGTCAGAATTAAACCCACTAGAATTCCAGGTGAAGGATACGATTCAGAAGCACCCGATTTAGAAGATGATCCTTTGATAGAACAAGGGATTGTTGTTAGGTTTGCGAACGATTCAAATTTGGACTTTGTACACAATGCTGTGGATACAGGTGACTTATCTAATGTGAATATTAAATGGATTACCAGAGACAAAGCAGTTGTGAATGTGAATCTGACTCTTTACTCTGCCAGGTTGATAGATTTACCCACACTTACCGAAATCTACAAAACCATGGATAAAAAGAATATTTTCAAAACCATTGATATAAGTCAGATCCTACTTGTCTTACATCCTATAAACCCCAAAAAGCTTAATATGGAACTTGATTTTGAGGTTCCTCCTGAGTATACTTACACACACCCACTATACAAACTCTCGACCCACAAAGAGATCAAGAGTACAAAGACAGTTTATCGCCATGGTTTGGCATATGCATTTGAAGATGTTTATCGAAGGTTCCGTCCTCGTAAAGTGAACCACCGTGTCATGACAGACGTGGAACTGCGGGTTGACGAGCTCATAAGAAGAGACAGCGAAGCACAGGAAAGTCATTACGAATTTGCTGATCCTAAGGCACATATTCACAAATACAGTGCTCAATCACATAACAATGTGTCCAGTTCATCAAGTCACATTAATTCTTCAAATGGCCGGGATGCAAGAATCGAAGAGATTACTGATGATAGAATGCAGGAAGACGGAGACAACGAGGAGGTAGAGGAAGAAGAAGAGGAAGAAGACCAAATGGCACTTGATATTGAAGCAGATATTGACAATGTGTTGGAGCAAGAATTAGCAGAGGCTCTTGATTCAACTTCCCATAATGCTGCAGCAACGGTGTTAATGAAATCCGAATATGACAATGATGAGGCTGCTTCTGAAGCAGAAGACAATGCTGATCAGGCCGATGAGGAAGAAGATGATGAGGATGAAGAAGATGACGAAGAAGAAGAGGATGATGACGATGCCACAAAGCTGAGTAACTTAACAACGAAGAAAATTGAGGAGGAGATTGCAGATCTTGAAAGAGCCGCTGAAAAGCAAAAGATGCTCCTAGCTACTGCAAGTTTCAAGATGATGAGAATGAAATTCCAATCGGCATACAATAATTTGAAAACACAGATCGATCAAAAGAAGAGAGAATTGAATAAGCTTATCGATCAACAACAACAGAAACCACAAAACCTGCAAACAAATCTCAATAGCACCCAACCAGAAGAAGAGGACGAAGATGAAGAAGACGAAGACGAAGATGAAGAAGACGGCGAAGAGGAAGAAGAAGATGTGGAGGATATGGATAACCAAGATCAACCACTACAGGATAAACAAGATGTACAACCAGAATATGAGTATTCAGAGAAGCAATCCAATACGTATGATGATCAGGTTGAATCTGCAGATGTTGATAGAGATGATGATAATGAAGAGTTCGATGACTTCCAAGGTCTATTCTAATCTGTATCGGAGGATCAGTCGGGCCGCGGTAGCGTTTTCATGTAAGTGCGACTGCCCTTGAAATTGTATAGAGACCAGTACATTCGATAGTTCTGGCATACCACTCTTTGTAGGAGAAATTGTATCTAATTAGACCACAAGAGGACATCGCCTTTCAGTGAGCTTAGATTTATAAGATGTAGAAGATGAAGTGTTGATTTGTAACTAGAAAAAATACCATTTCAAGTCTGATTCATCTCCCGTGTATTTCGATGGTAACATAAAAATTGCGGGGCATCGAAAACGCCAGGGGTGTGCAGACAAAGTATTAAGAAAAAAAAAAAGCCTGTAGATTAATTGGTTGCCTGTTAGCTCAGTCTTTCGCCAGAAGCTGTTATCTCTCCTTCAGCTTTATCTTTTCCTTAGTACGAGAAATAACATGTCAACAAATTCTATTAAATTATTGGCGAGTGATGTCCATAGGGGCCTTGCCGAACTTGTGGCCAAGCGTCTTGGCTTGAAACTCACTCCCAGTGAACTCAATAGAGATTCTACAGGAGAAGTTACGTTCAGCATTGGTGAGAGTGTCCGTGATGAAGATATCTTCATTATTTGTCAGATTGGTTCAGGAGTAGTGAATGACCGGGTTATTGAACTTTTGATCATGATTAACGCCTGCAGAACCGCCAGTGCTAGAAGAATCACCGTGATATTGCCTAACTTTCCTTATGCTAGACAGGATAGAAAGGACAAGAGCAGGGCCCCAATTACTGCTAAACTTATGGCTGATATGCTTACTACCGCAGGCTGCAACCATGTGATTACGATGGACTTGCATGCATCTCAAATACAAGGCTTTTTCGATGTTCCAGTTGACAACTTATACGCGGAGCCAAGTGTTGTGAGATATATCAGAGAAAAAGTTTCTTACAGAGACGCTATTATTATTTCTCCTGACGCTGGTGGAGCTAAGAGAGCTGCTGGATTAGCTGACAGACTAGATTTGAACTTTGCGTTGATTCACAAGGAGAGAGCACGTGCTAATGAAGTTTCACGGATGGTTCTTGTGGGTGACGTTACCGATAAGATCTGTATCATTGTGGATGACATGGCCGACACGTGTGGTACTTTAGCAAAAGCAGCTGAAGTCTTGTTGGAGAACCAAGCTAAGGAGGTAATTGCTATTGTCACACACGGAATTTTATCTGGAAATGCCATCAAAAACATTAACAACTCCAAATTGAAAGCCATAGTATGCACCAACACTGTCCCATTTGAAGAAAAACTTGAGCTC